>CABFOV010000818.1:9430-27473 GCA_902141375.1 Timema poppense | reverse complement strand
CCCCCCCCACACAGGCAAGTATACTTAGTTCCAAATAAACTGAAATTTTTTTCTCTTTCTACTACAAAAATGATCAATAGTGCTTTTATGATTCAAGTTAAATGTGTGATGTGTGAAAGGAAAATTGATACACTAATTTAAATATATTTATTGACCACTGCGTCTTACTGCCCGCTCGGGCTATACGCTTAAGTATTAATTACGCTAGTGGATTAGGAATTGGAAAGGTTGAATTTGGAGGAAGTGAACCCACGCTTATGTGGAGGGAGAGTTGAAAACCATTTAGGAAAATTCACCCCCAGTTCACCCGACCGAGATTCGAATCTCGAGCTCCCCGTCCTCAACAGTCTGTCTCTACATGAAACAAGTGCGTTAGTCAACTCAGCCACTAAGGTTGGTAGTTCAAAAGTAGAGATAATGCAGTTCGGTTAAATATTGTTAGAACTTTCTGCTGATATATTTTAAGACTGGAACATTATAGTTTATAGAATTAAAACAAGTGTCATTACTTCTCAATTTTGCCCGAACTGTTGGGCACTGGGCCACAAGTGTCACTCTCGTTTAGTCTCGTTTTCCTGTTACGGAGGGGTTTGTGTTTGAATCCCAGCTGGGTTTACTGAGCATGTTTTTTTCCTAAATGGTTTCTTAATTTACCTGTAAGAAGATAATTGTACATGCTATCAAAAATTCTACCTTTCTCCTTCTGAACCCCATAAGTGAAGCTATGGGGACGTCATGGGTGGTCAGTAATATGTGGAACACGGAAAATATACTGTCAAATTTAAAGGTTAATGTTGAGGAATTCTACTGACGTTAGCTTGGAGAGGATATGTGAACACACCAACGGAAAATCTCAAGTTGAAATTGGGCACCAACCCTACTGTCATTGGTTGTTCAGTTTATTGCTCACCTAACACCTTATACTATGCGGTGAACATTGCTAATATTTACGTAAGGGAAAAATAGCACTTTAATAGGGACCTACCTGCTTTGGTGGTCGCTTGGTCTAAGAAGCTACTCTCACAGTAGAGTAGATTGCCGATGACTGTGAGATCAAAGTTAGAATCTTTGTTGGGTATTCTAGGTGTGTTTTTTCCAAAATGTGTTTCCTCTCTCTTTATATGCAAATGAGGGTATAATATGAATAAATATAACTATAACCATCCCTGAAACCATTAACGTAATTAGTACAGAAGAGTATATCTCAAACAAGTAGTAAAGCGCGGTGCTAAAAATGTGAAATAGGGGTGTAAAATATATTTAAAAAAAAAGCAAATATAGATAATTAAATTAAAGATGCTATTTTGTGCATGGTACATTTATATTATATATGCTACTGTGACTGTGCTGAATGTTATGTTTTAACAGTTGCCAGTTATTCTTCTACAAAGCCACTGGTTCAGTTGGGGAATGTAAAATTCATTTTTAATACTTCAAATACTCGCCAAAAGTTTTATAAAATCACCAGTGAGCTTAAAAAATTCCCATCAGCCACTGGTGAATATTAGTTAATAAATCATGTCAATATTATGTTAGGTTAGCTTAGCTTAGGCGAGTTAGGTTAGTTTATACAAGATTAGGCTAGTTTATGTTAAGTTTGGTTAGTTTATATTTATGTTATATACTTTCCTCAATATACATAAGTTATTTCATAAAATCATCTGTAAATGTAGATAATACAGTTAATGTAATATACATACTTTCACCACACTGCCTTGAGAAATTTATAAAATCATTGGTAAATATAGATAATATTATTATTTGTTATATAAACAATTGATTTCTGTGAATCTACCTACATATTCACCAGTAATTTTATAAAATAATGAATTCTGAAAATTCACAGTAACATATACTTACATTTCAGATCTTATTAAAGTTCCTGAGGTTTTATAAACATAATTAATCAACACAGTTTCATTCAAATGATTTAATTTATTCCTATATTTCCGTATTTTTTTACAAAATTAAAAGTAAATGACATGTTGTCAAAAATGTTTAATGTGGTGACATGTTATGCAGACAAAAAAAACTTGATTATACGAACACGTCTATCATAACACGCACAGTGTGTTTGAGTGTTGTCACTATTTTTTTTTTTTACCCCCTCTCCGTTTTAAAATCACCCACGCAGGCTGTATAAAAGCAAAGCTGGAAATTTCCCGTTGACCAATTAATGATCTAGTAAATGAATGCAACAAAATTACCATCATAAAGCATCATCATATGAACATGAGTGGGTTGACCCAACATTTTTTTCTTTCGTTAAAGGTAAAAATGACAAATATAGCACAGATGGAGCTGGGCAAGCCCGGATTCTACCTATCAAGGTGGGCAATCCCACAAAGTTTTTTTTACTTATCTTTGTTACTGTGCCTTTATAAATATCCGAGGTATCAGGATATTTACAACAAACAAATATCATAGGGATATATGATTTGAGAGAAAGTATACCTGCATTTGCATGCAGTTACAGTAGATATTCGCTGTAAAATACAGCTGAGAACCGATTAACTGGGAAATTAGATTGTACACAATTACTTTCGAACCCTAAGACTTATCCATGTATGGTATTGTACATTCTTCACTTGAAAATATGGAATTGGTATCAGCTTGGATATATAAACATTTTTCCAAATTTATTTTTTAAATTTTGATTTAATAATTTTGAAAATATTTTTAAAATGTATTTACTTATCTCAATTAAGTCATTTTCTACAGTAAAATATGGATAACAGTATCACAGTGAGACGTCTAGTTCAGGCTGTATCAAAGTTAGGCTATATCTGTGGGATAAAATTGCTTCTTCGCAACCTCCTACGTCACTCGCAAGCCAAACAAAGACTTGGTCCAATCTTTCCCAGCAATGCAGGTATACAATTATAAAGAATTATTTATAATTACAACCAACTCTATAGGAGTGGAAAGAAGGTTAGTTAAGAGAAAACGCACAAATATTCTATAGAATATATAACCAGCTTTGGTGGTCGCATGGCATGAGGCACTACTCATACAATAGATTAAAATTCCGAAGATTGGGAGATTGGGGTTTAATTCTGGTCGGGTTTACTTAGGATGGATTTCCCTAAATGGATTATCATTCTTTCTCTACGCAAATGTGGGTACACTTCCTCTAAATCCAACCTATTAATTCCAAACACATTGTTGTGATCAGTAAATAGACGTATAGCTCTAACGAGTAGTAAGGAACGGTAACTAAAAATAGAAAAGATAGTTAAAAACAAATTTCAAATACCTCTATGACGTCCACCAATCACGTAGCACCCAATAAAACATATACATTATTTAATATAGACCTATCATGCAGTGTTAAATATTCTCAACCTAGTTTCATTAAATATAGTATTATTTTGGAAGATAATTTATCAGAATAGATCAATATATTTAAAGAATCGCAGGCCATTCAACATGTAAATCTAAATTAGTAGATATATACAATTTTTATACTCTTTTTATCTTAATTTATATTCCACTTTCAATATTTCATGCTCGTCCTAATATTTATTTTTTGAGTATTTTATGGATTATTAAGTCAGTAAAGTCTAAACGAAGGGATAATCTATCGCGTGGCGTGGATTAAAGGCAGAATGGCCCAGCTATGTTTTTAATGGGGGATCGTGATGCAACCGTTATTTTCCATATTTATTATGTATCGGATTGCAACTGGCATTAACAACTCTTTCATAAAATCAAACAACGTAAAATCCCACGGATCTTTTTTTTTAAACACATTTATAGAATCATATCAACAGTCTGTGATCCTCGTGATGATGGTAGGGGTATGCATGTTACGTCAGGCATTATGACTCGATGCCCACATAAAAAAAACACACGCTACAATGAATAGAGACTTTATACGTTCGTACGGTGATGAGTGTGACATGATAAAAATGTTACTAATGTTGATTACTTTTAACATATTATTGTAAAACCACTCAAACTCTCCTCCTCTTTCCGAGTTTAATCCCTATCCTTTCCATAATCCTCCCATATATATATATATGTTTTATCGTTAGTTGCTGCTTTCAACGAAACAAACACATAATAGGATTTTTTTATCAGTTTCAAAGTGGAAAAGAGAAGTATTGAATTGTGTATGATCTTTGGAAAAATGTATTTATCACTGAAAAATTGGAGGTTTGAATGATAAAAAATCAATCTAGTGCAAATATGGGTAGAGAAAGAATTTTTTTCGAACTTTGACACTATTCTGACACATGAAAAAAAATATTTTTATGTTAACTGTAATAATAAGAAATCTTCAGATATGGAAAATTTGGAACAGGGCGTTTGAATGTGCATATATTTAGGAACAATATATAGCTAGTGTGTTGGCAATTATTTAAGTAGCTACAGTATATACAAATTTTGTTTGATTGGTTAGCTTCATAAATATTATTAAATTGGTTAATTTAAAGATTATAAGCGGGAAAATTAGTTTAATAGGGATTAAAACTTTTCTAATGGTGCAAAGGAAAGGATTTAACTACAGCGATGATTTAAATTCAAATAATCACTCAAACATAATCCAGCTGAGGCTTGAACCTTGAGTTACTCATCACGGAGTATACATTCTGTAGTGAGCCTAACGTATTAGACCAAGTGATCACATGTGTGGGATACAGATCAAGGTGGGGCGCCAATAGGCTTTTCCAAATGACTTTCCTTCCATTACAAATTCACTTTTTTGTTATGTTTGTATGTTCGTGGGGGGAGGGGGGCGGTGGGGGAGTGGATTAGGGGACACTACGTATTACAACAAAACTAGAATATAAGAATATTTATACTAATGAAATATGAAGGTAATATTAAAATTAAATATGCTGGAATTTGCGTAAGTCGTTTAGGAAAACAGAATCAGTCCATCCATCCGTCCGAGATTCGAAACATGCCATCCCCTTCACTAAAGAGCTATAGCAGATGAAGTTTACGTCTAAGCCCACGTGTCTACCGATGCAAGTCTCCATTGAAAGTAAAAGTCTTATCAACTTCACATGGTACAAAGACGGATAAGATTATTGTTGTCAAATGTGGTCAATCGCCCTTAACTTTTGTTCAGCTTTGTCGTAAATAATTCTAACAAATATAATGCATTGTAATTAAAGACACATGTGGTGTTCGTAAGAAACTTTGTTATTCATAAAAGATAAAATAAATAGTACCATATGTATTAATATTACATAGTTAATCTGAAAAGTATAATATCTAACTGTATTTTTATTAGCGCGTATAAAACTACCTGTTTGGGTTGTACTCATTTATGATAACTCTTCTAATGTGTACGAGATAAAGAAGATTAAAATTAGAAGAAGTGTTTCGTTTTGCGTTAAAGAAGAGTGGGAAACCATTTTGGAAAAACTGCGCTCAGTACAGCTGACTTAGTTTAAACCCTAAATTCCCCACTATCGTCAGTCTGTCTATTGCTAGAGTGTTGCCTTCGGCCGAAAAAGGCTACTTAACTGTTGATCTCATAAAATATTTTTCGATAATTATTCAAGAAGGATTTTTCTTAAATGCTAGGATCCACTTTTCTGAAAGAAAAAAAGAAATTTGTATATTAGGAAAATGACTATTTGATTAGAGTTGAGCTTGTGTTGTGTTTTTTCTAATTTTTTTAAAAAATAAATTTTTTAAAGAACTTATAACCAAACTACTTTATTAAAATAATTTAATATAGATTTAATGTTCGGTTTTAAACTATTTAGAAATTAACTCACTATGTATAAGAACAATTATTTCACTATATCAAACTAGGCCAATGTATTTAATACAGATTATAGGAGCGTTAATTAGGTCACATTATAAAACGGAGGCATTTTAAAATGTCACATTTCTAAAACCACAAAATATTGCTCAGCCATGAGGCTTACGTGAAACCCATGTACAGCGGTTCTGCTTGGAAATGGCGTTATTTAATAGCACATTGATATATAAATCTTGTAATAAATTAAGGCCACCCATAATTTACTCTCCTAGACATGTTTAGCATGAACAGTAATCAGGGGGGGCTTTATATCTAAACATAAAAAGATTTGGTGTGCAAAGGGGAGGTCTAGAGAAGGAAAACAGGTGGAGCCCACCAAAAAATAAATGATAAAAGGAGAGGGGGAAGAAACAAGGATGAAACAGGTTGTATCCAATTTCATTAGCAAGGATTTATTTACAGGATACAGGCATAAGGTTTTGCTTACCAAAGCGGATAACCAATGTCACGGTTGATCCTCGTCACAGAAACTTAACTTCCCCTTACCTTGCCACCTCTCTCACCCACCAGCCCTTTAGAGACACACCTACTAGACACCCCTTCCAGCCCCTGTTCCAAAGGGCCTCAATAATCCTCGACCGAACGTAACCCCGCTCTCCCAAACCCTTCAAAAGGGCCAAGGATAAATGGCTTACATCTGCAAACCGCTTCAAATCCTCTTCATTACACGAAGCGACCAAGTGCGCAACACACAAACCAGGAGATAAAATAATGAAATAAAGAGGAAATAAATGTGGTAGATTCAATAAGCTATCTGAGTATTCCATAATCGTATCAAATCCAACGCTTCATTCAACTGACTGACTTAACGAGTTTATGCCTGTAAAAAAAATATTAGGAAGAAGCAAAGCGAACGATTTAATAAGTATTTGTTTGATTTCAAACAACATTTAAGGCTATCAAAGGGCCTTTTACTAGATAATATAATTTATAAATAATAGAATGTGCTATTTTAAATATATTCAAGTAGCTAAATGAACATGGTTTAAAATTAATGTAGAAAATTGACTAGTCAAGATATTTTAATTACATAATGATTATTAAAGAAACATAACTTTATTAAAAATAATAGTAAACACCACTTTAAAAAATAGTCTTTATCATATCCCATTAAAAGTAAAGTTACTGGAATGGGTTATTTTTAAATTTTAAATAATGTTTAATAAGAAAATTTTAAAAATTGTCTAACCCCCTATATTATAATAATAACATAGATAAATAAATGAAACATTCATTAGGGATTACTATGGCTGCTGCTGCTACTACTACTACTACTACTACTACTACTACTACTACTACTACTACTACTACTACTACTACTACTACTACTAATAATAATAATAATAAGTTAAAAGAAATACCAATAAAGTTTGTTTTGTATAACTATACTAATTTTAAGATTATTAATCAATATAATTTGCGTATTTATAACTACCCAACCTTTTAAGGACTCACCAATGATATGTATCTATAATATTTACAAACTAAGAATAATTTCAAATAAAAACTTTTTTAGTGATTATTTTTATAAAAAACACTTATCATTGGCTAATTTTAATTAGGTGTTTTCACGCTGAATTTTTTTTTAACTTTATTTAAAGTTTATAAATAAACAAAATACTATAAAACTGACCCAAACAGTATTTGTTCATCTCAATGTTAATTTACATTTTTTATTCACAAGTCAAATATCTTTAAAAGAATACGTTTCTAGTTTCTCTTCATGGAAATCATTTGTTGGCACAAGTAAATAGCTTTTGTAAGGATTTTGTTTGAAATTTTGACTGAGAAAATTAGTTTATTATTTAAAAATGTATAGTTGACGCTTGAGCAAACATTAGTGCTAAAATATACAACAAAATAACATTAATTATTACTTCAAAAGGAAACTATTCAAAAGTCAAATAAATAACTTTGAATTTTAGAAAACACTTTAGTTAGTCACTCATTAATTTCAAGGTAGTATTAAATACAATTTATTATTATTATTATTATTATTATTCTCTCTTTCTACAACAGACAAGCTGCCATTTGCAACGCCGGTATTTTAAAACGTAATATTTTGTTTTAATTAACTTCATACAATTTATACTGTTGTTGTAAAAGTACTTAGGTCAAAAACAACATCAACATTAAGTACGTTACGTTTAAGGATCAAGTTTTTGTTCTATATGAATCAAAAACTTATGTTTGTGCTTACAGGGATCCGCAGATTGAAATTCAGGGAAGGCGTGTTGCTCAACTGAAAGAGGATCCAATGGTACTCTACTCTGGGAGAGTTTTAAACGCTTAGATAATCTAGAAAGTGTTTGAAAAGGCTGTATTCTTTATTTCACCTGTAATTCCATAAAGTAAAGTAAAAATTTGATAGGAAGAAGGATGATTTTGGAACTACCAACTTTTTATTTTACGCTTAACACTGATTTTTAAAAGAATTAACTCATTATTATTATTTTATTATTATTTTATCGGCACTTACTATTTGTCAAAATTGCAGCTGAATATCATGTGAGTTGACGTGTGATCAAATGTAATATTATTATTATTATTATTATTAGCACCACGTCTTACTACCCGTTCAGGTTATACGCACTTACGCTAATGTGAAATGGTAGGGTGATTGTGAGATGAAATGGAGGACCTACAGTTTAACGTGGAATCCGAACTACGGTGGAGGCCTGGGTGATCAAATGTAGACGAGTAGATTTAGTAGTTTCTTCCAAATGTGTTCCTACTTTAATCCAGAATACTGACAGGGGTAAAAAATAGAAACACAATATCTTGAAATCAATTGGTTTAGTCTTAAAAGGTTTTGATCTAAATATACTTAATTTAGCGACAGCACCCGACTAGATATTTGATTACGTACAAACAAAGAAAAGGTGTTTACAAAATTACAAATTTCTATTTTAAGAGTAAATAGGACAAACATCGTTCCCATCAATCAATTTTAGAAGTCTCAAGTTGATTTTTATTAATCTACTTAAATATTAAAGCCGAACATTGTTTTCTGTCAAAACTCAACTGACGTTTAATATTTCAAAAGAGACTGTAAATAAATCGGATTTTATAGCAAATTTGGAAGGGCATCAGGATAGTGCCTTGTTTTATATATATATATATATATATATAATTTATTTATTGTATATATAAGATTGATATTCAAATATGTTGTACCTGCATCGGTGGTTATGTGGACTAAACGTCAGGCCCATTTTGTTTTTGTTTTTTACCGGTGATGGTAAAGTTGGAACTCAATTCTTAACTATGTGTACTCTAAAGTTTATTCTGCAAGGTAACAGTATTACACCAGGATCCTAACTTATAAGCTGCATCATAGTGTAACACATCAAGGCAATCTACTACCTTTCAGGGTAAGTTTAGCGTACAAACAGTGTTCTTTTCTAGTTAGTTTACCACTCTCAGTCCACTCAGTTCACATATTTTTGAAGCCTACCTCACTAGAATAATTAAAATAATTCCCACCCATTATAAATATGATATTCATTTTTTTTCTACCATAAACTTTACAGGCGAATACTCAATCATTTACTTCATCATTGTGTGTCTTAAATAATAAGTGATGGATGGTAAAAAATAAATTGTTAAGATGCATAACACTAAAACAGTAAGTTTTTTTATGATGTTTCAAACAAATACATAAAAAATTCTCAATGAACAAGATTATTTCCTAATCTAAAACTGCCATCTTGATTCAAAGCAAAGAGTCCATAAATAACGTATACAATATTATTTTCTGAAATACTAAGCCAAATATTAGATATTTAATTCCAAGTTTTTATATTTATGAATCTATACATATTTAGTAAAAGCGTAATAAAGCCGTGATTAAATATTAGAATGAATATAAAAACTTAGAATTATTTTATATATTATATAAAATATACCCAATATTTAATCACGGCTTTATTACACTTTTACTAAACATTTATAGATTCATAATAATAAAAACTTAAAATTAAATATCTTTAATGTAGATTAAACATATACATGATTTAAAGGTTAGCAGACCTTACTCTAAAAATCCAATTAAACGTAAGTGGTAGGTCTTTAGCATAGGTTGTATAAGGTATTTAAATTAATAAATTATAACTAACCGTAAATTGAACATTGCTTTTAATAAGTTAAAAGCTCAACATTTTCCCACAATGATGGCCTCTTAACAACATCGATAAATTACATTTAAAAGCAAGTTGTTTGTAAATAGATTGCAAATAAATTAGTTTAATTATATAGCGTTTGTTTCCTGCATTTAAACAGTGCACTGAAGTGAAGTGGTTTGGGGGGCTGAAGAAGAGTATTAAGTGTCGGATTCAGAGGGGTGAATTTTGGATGTAGAAGGGTAAGGGGAGGGGGGGGGGCGAGTTGGGGATGTCCCATTGGGGAAAACATGACTCACATGATATAATGACGTTTTCCGGGAAATGGATACCCAATTAATATCTGAATAAATCAAGTGCCATTTAATTAGATGGCAAATGGCCCAAGCCAAAACCAATAGCTAGACCCCTTCCGAACCCCTAAACCTACCCTATTCCCTTCACGAACAAAAAAAGCTTGTCCATCAGACACACGATTTAAAAGAGACTTTTTAAGGTCAAAGGGGGGGAGGTCATATATAGAGGGTTATCACTTCACTTCAAAACTTCAAAAGCGGTATACGTTCAGTAATTATTCAGAGTTAAGTACGCAAATAAAAGCGTAATTAAAAAAAACAAATCGAATTGTATCAAAGCTCTATTTTATTTGATTTTGTACCGAAACACTCAAGATATTTGAAATTCAACCAATCATGTAATGTTTCTGTTAATTGGACGATGGTGGATGATTCATTATTATGAACAGTGTGTACTCCAAAATTGTCATGTAGGCAACAGTTGCCGTGTTTACGTGCTTATACTGTGTATGTGCATGTAACCTTTGTGCTCTTCTGTTTGATTTCATATCCTCCTTTGTGACGTCACAAAACGGCAAAACTAATATGATTGTTTCTGAATTTCGTTATTAAATTTGAAGTTGTTTGTGCAGGATTGTTATTAAACACTTATAATTCTTGATTTTGATACCTTAACATAAAATTTGAAGTTGTCTTTCATTAATNGGGCTATTAATGTTATTAATATTTTAAATTATCAGTCTTAAAAAGCCAACACATGAGTATTTTTTATTGTATAAGGTTGTACTTTTCCTATCAACTTTTATGTGTTTTTTTTTAGCATTGTGTTTCACTACTCGTTCGGGCTTTACGCATACGTACTAATTACGTTAATCTGATAAGGAAGGTTGAAATTAGAGGAACTAACCCACCTTTATGTGGAGAAAGTGTGGAAAACGCTTAATGAAAAACCACCCTCATTACACTTGACTGGAATTTTAGCCCGGTAATCGGCAATCAAGTATTTTTTGAGGGTGACGCCTTAGTCCATGAAGCCACCTAAGAGGGCTATTTTGTGCCATTACATTTAAAGCCAGAGTTACCTCCCCATTTACTTAAAAATTCAGGAAAGAAAAATTTGTAAAGCAGAAATACACCAGAAGCAACTTGTAGAAATGCCCTTAAAGTTCACCAAGATGAGATTCAAACCTGGACCTCCATAACACTGGCAATCCAGTATATTTATAGACCGATGCCTTAGATGTCACCAAGAGTGTGAGTGTTTGACATCTTAGATCATCAGTAAAAATAATAAATACATGCGGAGTTATATTTAATATTCTAAATAATATTAGCATCTGGAATAAAACAGAGATACACTGAATGGTTTTGAGAAAAAATCACCAAGTCTTTTGAGAGTTTTTTCCCTTTAATATCGATTTTATTTACTTTTGACCACATATTTAAATAGATAAAAGGTTAATATATATTTCATATTCGGTCACAAAACATAAAAAAATACCCCTTTTATTAATTTCAATTGAATGAAATAATTGCTTAAACAAGCCACAATCCACATACCATGTTACTTTAAAAAAAGTTTTGCAATACTACCAAGCATCAAACAATATTTTTTGTTTCCAATTTCTAACTTTCAATTTTAATCCTACAATCAATATACCTATTTTAAAAATATTCCCCTAAAATGAACACACGCTAAATTCACACAAATAAGCCTCACCAATTATGTTTTTTACATATTAAAAAACCTTAATTTACTAACAAAACAAAAATAAAAAAGTCAAACAGAGTAAAATGTAATTCCCTTCTAAAGCCACCATCAATTCAATCAACAAAATGATTAAAATTCCCTACATGTCAATCAAATTCATGTATGGCTGATAGCCAGATAGACTGCACTGGTTTACATGGTCTGTTGGGGGAGGTGGAGTCACATTTATGTGGAGTGGGGAGGAGATTGGCTGGGAAGGGGGAATCGTACGGGGAGAGGGATATCCTAACGGGATGGGTAAAAGGAGGGAAAGAGGGCCTAATCAACCCTGTGGTGTCTGACAGATCACGAACTAGGTTTATTTTTTGTGTGAGCTATTTATTTTTTTGTTTGGCATTTTCGAAAAAACAATTTAGTGGAACCCATCTAGTGTTATATTATTTTTGAATAATAATAAAAATTAAAGCCGTTTATTATTATTATCTTACTAGACGGTATCCTCTTTTATTTATCAACAAAAGTAAAACGTTTTTAAGAATAATTGCGAGTAGTTTGAAATATATACTACCATAATGGACCCCAAAAGCTAATTTTCATTTATCCTTTCACTCTAGAAACAAACAAAAAATTTCGTTTCAATATTGACAGTACAGCTTAAATTAATATCTCAGAGGTTTGGTCAATTCAACCCTAATCTTAATAACTATGATAGCAATTATCCCTGTAGTATTACACATCAAACAATATAGAATTAATAATTAGATAACGCTTGCTTCAGGACCCTACGCTCTTGGGTTCAATCCCGTCCAAGCTAAGCGGATTTTTATCGGGTAGTGAAAATCCGTAGCAAAGATTCCTCCGGAGAAGAAGTTAAGCCGTCAGTCCCATGTCGATTGTGGCATATAATAATATATCTCTGATAGGTTTATGAGAAAATTTCCGGTGAAATTGGTAAACACTTTCTGACTAGCACATAGAATTTCAGTTCAGAAAGCAAAGGGAAACTATTGAACTTTCAGAACTTCCCTATTACATGTGATGTGTTTTGTCCAAGATGCTGCGGATAGGCAAGCAGAAGGGCTTGTACGTACTATATCATTATTATTAAATGGGAAACAAATAGGGACCACACTTTTGATTATTGAATTCACGTGATCATAATATATTAAAAAATTTAAACTATTTATTTACCACATACAAATGTGGAATAGATGTTAGGTTCACTGAGTCTGGCTTGTTGATGAAGGAGATATCTGAGATCGAATCATGACTGGTTGTACTCATGTGGTTTTCTACTTTTCTTCTGTGCAATTGAGAGCTTCCTCAACCCTACCCCATTAGCGCAATTAGAATATATTTATCCAGGATGGTTAGAAAGACGTGGTGGAATTAATATTATATTTCCTTACAAAATCAAATCACAATGTTTAGATATTTCAGGGATTTTATTATTTGTGTAGAATGTCTTTAGTTTTAATCAAATTGCATTGCATTTGACGATTTTTCCCTACAAGGGGTAGAGCTCTGTCCCAAAACACTTCCTTTCGTTAGATCACAGTCTACATACATCTTATCAACTCAATTTACTACGCTTATTTGGACGCACCATTAATTATATTTATTGAGAAATATTTCAAATTAGCTGATTTTTTGGGAAACTAATAAAATGTATTCATAATAAGGTCGCCACTATTTATATAGTAGTAAATTTCCTTAGCTTTCATAAAGGAGTTACTATTTCATCCAGACATTTTAGAGATACTATACACTATAGATGAATCAAACTTGGATTTTGATCAGATTGACTAGTGTGAATATGATTGTCTTTTAGAAAATGATTGCCAGGCCTCCACCGTGGTTCGGATTCCACGTTAAACTGTAGGTCCTTCATTTCATATCACAATCACCCTACCATTACTCAATCACCCTACCATTACACATTAGCGTAAGTGCGTATAACCCGAACGGGTATTAAGACGCGGTGCTAATAATAATAATTTAGAAAATGATGATCGGATTTTGATTGTAAAATACATGCGATGGATATGAAACTAATTGCTGTAGAAATCCAAAAAGGTTGCGTGGAAAAAGGGAAGGGGGGGTCTATGTTCTGATCAGCTTGCTTAAATCATCATTTAGCATTTAATTACATAAAAATACATAAATATTAAATATTTCAGTTAGTTCAAACTAAATAAATTATTCTTTTTGTCTTTAATTTTGAAATTTCCTATTTGTCCATGTTTTTTCCAGATAAAAAAGTTCATTTTGTTTTGTTTGTTTTAAAATAGTTATTGATATACTATTTTGCTCACACACGATTTACGACAAAGTTATTAAATTGAGGCCTTTCATGTCTCGATACTAAAAGCCCAAGGCTATTTCTTTTGACAATGATTATCAAAGTTTCACTAAAAATATTTTATTTTTAAAAACGAAAACTAATCTAGTCAGAAAAGTTGCCCAAAAAATTTAAACGTTCTTTTTAAAAATGAGTTTGACAAAAATTGTTTCGGCGTGAACTTTTTTTAAATATATTAAACCAATTTTTATTTATTTATTTAAAAAAGTATTTATTTTGAAGTCTATCTTACTAGAGTATTAATTCTAAATATAAATTAATATAATCGGTTAATTTAGGGACGATGTTATGACAACGTTCCCGATGTCGAGATTAAAAGTAGTATTTGAGGTATCTCGAGTTACACCTAAATCACAAAAAAAAAAAACTGATTACGTTGGGATTCACTACAAAACCTGAGACTTGGACAAGCAAGAAATTTGACTTAAGCAATTTTTTCACTAAGGTATGAATCCGAGTAAAGTTGTGAATATAGGCTACTGTAAATAAATATAATAGTGAAAATGTACTGGACGTTTGGTAGACACACAAATTAAACAAAATCAAATAAATCAAAGATAACCAACTATTAATAAGTTTGTCTAAGGGTTTTACATTTTATCGCTTATCCTTCCTTGTATCTATCACTTAGTTTTTCGGCCAAGTGCAAATTAAGGTTCCGAGCAAATTGTTGAGTTCTAAAGGGCTGTAGTTGAATTTTTAATTCGAGAAACTTTAGGCACAATTTTCCTAAAATAATCCCTTGTTTGATAATGAAGTGCTAGTTTGGGATGAGGTGGGGATACTACTTTGTATAAAATCGGATTATACGCGTGTTTAAAATAGCTATGTAATTACTGCCTTTCTTTATTACGGATTAATGTAGATAAATTTCACATGAATGATTTATGATTTTAATAAATCAGTGTCGTGTGTTCAAATAAATATTTTAGGGTTACTTAGGCCTGACTAAAACTCCAAATCAATGTATGACAAAAACTAAATATATAAATATCACACAAGTCTGTAGTAAATTAATGTTTAGTCTTTTTATTTGCTCTCGACACCTCGGAGAGCATGTATTTTTATTACCAAACAAATTGAACTAAAAAAAAGTTTTTTATAATTGTCGGCGTTTCATGACATCCTGAAACAAAAAAAAATTGTTTTTTGCAATGCCGTCTTTCTGTCCATCTGTCTGTACCTCGAGCTAGAGCTGAAACTATTTACCGATTGGGATAAAACTTGGTATCTGGGGTTTTCATAAGGTCCTCCGAGGATTTTTTGGAATTATTCTTCTAACCCTTTAATTAAAGGTAGTTTACTATGGAGGAAAAAAGAGAACAATAGATTTATCAAAATGTGTTCCAATGATTTTGGTTAAATGTTATATCTGGACACTGTTTATTAGAATATTACAAGATCGTAATTTTCATTTTCACATACCTTACCTTACATAAGTGAAATTTAAATATAATATATATACTTTTTAATTCAGGCCTTTGAAAATGAAATTGATTCTTATGCTCATTGGTGAACAAATATGTTTCTCTTCTATCATTTTTTCTGTAACAGTGTTCGTAGTTTTTAGTGCTTTAGAGTAAGTAAGCAATAGTGTATATTATTTTATTCATGATATTTGGTGTAATTTTTCTATAGTAAAAAATAGACCTATTAACTCGTTTCACAAATCTTTTGAGTTTTCATTAAATGTCTATTTATGATGTAAGTGGGAGAATCGCTATGCGGTGCACCATACCATTTATTTTAATCATTTGGAGAGGAAAGATATTTACTTTATTTAGTCAGACAGGGTTTCTAGGCATTCATTTTAATCACGTTAATCCTCATAACATTGTTCATTACTTGATTCCTT
The DNA here is from genome assembly GCA_902141375.1 of Timema poppense. Lineage (NCBI taxonomy): Eukaryota > Metazoa > Arthropoda > Insecta > Phasmatodea > Timematidae > Timema > Timema poppense. The sequence goes on along the minus strand of CABFOV010000818.1, from coordinate 11,343 downwards.
CTCACTTAATACAAGTACAAAACATTTATTTTATTTTATTATTTAAATGTTGATCCTATTGTTTGTAAAGCTCTGCTTTTAAGCTAGTATTTTTATATCAAAATAGTTATATAATCAATTTAAGGCTACACACGCTTTGAGCGATTAACAAATGTATTTATATTAAATACGAGGAACATTTTCCAGTAAAAATGGTATAGAGCTCTGCACAGACTTTCTCACTCCATTGTTTAAAAATGGAGATATTTACTCAAAACTCGTAGATGTTAAACGAAATAATATACACTAGCAAACCCAAGCATAAATTGCACTATAATTACCTAAAACATTTTTAGAATACTAGTTTTAAATTTTTAAATTTTATTTATAAAGAATATTCTAATTTGTATGTTTGTACAAATAAAAATGATCAATTTTGTGTTCAAAAGGGTCAACACATCATATTAAAATTTTGACTTCTGGTTAAAATTTTAACATTTTATTAGGTGTTTCGCATCTTCAGGTCATTGCATTGATATTTAATTATTCATTTATACATTTTGACAAATAAAAAAAATTAAATATTGACTATTGAGTCTAAAATGAAGGATATAGATCATTGTTGTACAAACATTTCTCCTAAGAGATTAAAGTAAAATTATCAAACTTTTTAAGAAACTTATATTTAATTACTCTTTGACAGTACAGAATCATTGTATTAAAACTTAAGTAGTATATATTTAAAACTTAAGCTCACAAAATTGTATTAATATATCTCAGAAACTATTTTCATACAAGTTTTTTATTTTTAATAGTAATATAATTTAGCAACGATAAGTTATTTAATACCTCAATTAGTTGCGGAGATACGGAAATTTCCACTCATGTAAAGTACTCTAAAATTTATTTTCTTAGGAAAATGGAAATAACCAATTCATTTATAATCTTAATCAACATCTAGATACAAATTATAATTAAAATCGTTAGAGACTACTTTGAGATAATAGATGTTTACCCTATTCACTTTTTATTAATCTACTCTTAGTTTTAGGGATAAACAGACACACGGCATTGCAAAAACCACTTTTTAATGTTCGGGGGGTAATGAGACGTTGACATTCATCAACATTTCTGGTTATATTTTTTTTACGGTCGCAATACTTATTTTAGTGTTTGAAAAGTTTATATATATATAATTGCGTATAGTTTGAACGTTATTGGTTTTAGAAAATTATGCTTCAAATAAAAGATTTGTATTATAAATAGTCCTACATATTTGCAATGATAAGTAATTTGATATGGTTCCGGTGATATGATTAAAAATGTTAATTTATTTAAAACTTAAGCTCACAAAATTGTATTAATATATCTCAGAAACTATTTTCATACAAGTTTTTTATTTTTAATAGTAATATAATTTAGCAACGATAAGTTATTTAATACCTCAATTAGTTGCGGAGATACGGAAATTTCCACTCATGTAAAGTACTCTAAAATTTATTTTCTTAGGAAAATGGAAATAACCAATTCATTTATAATCTTAATCAACATCTAGATACAAATTATAATTAAAATCGTTAGAGACTACTTTGAGATAATAGATGTTTACCCTATTCACTTTTTATTAATCTACTCTTAGTTTTAGGGATAAACAGACACACGGCATTGCAAAAACCACTTTTTAATGTTCGGGGGGTAATGAGACGTTGACATTCATCAACATTTCTGGTTATATTTTTTTTACGGTCGCAATACTTATTTTAGTGTTTGAAAAGTTTATATATATATAATTGCGTATAGTTTGAACGTTATTGGTTTTAGAAAATTATGCTTCAAATAAAAGATTTGTATTATAAATAGTCCTACATATTTGCAATGATAAGTAATTTGATATGGTTCCGGTGATATGATTAAAAATGTTAATTTACACATCT
>CABFOV010000817.1:97794-143073 GCA_902141375.1 Timema poppense | reverse complement strand
CATCCCCCTCCTCCTACAACCCCCTCGCCTACCAACCCCGGACATGTTGGTTCTTGATGATTAATTATTAATGATTGTTAATTAATTATTGTTAATTGATTATTGTTAAATAATTAATTGTTGGATAGAGGTTTTGGAGTTTTTATTCATTTATTAGGGCGTTGTGGTTTATTTATTTGTTTATTAGAACCTCGTGCTATGGCTGTCGGGGGTAGAATGAACATTGGCTCTTCTGTCACAAGGCTCTGTCCCGGAACAAACTTCTCCAGCCGACCTTGTATGCTAGAAGTAGCCTATCTGCTCTACTCAATCTCTTACAGCATAATTACTGCTACTGTCTTTCTTTCACTTGTCGGAAACAGCAATATCGGGGGGTGGGATTCCCCTCCCTGTAATGACCCGTGAAAGTCGTTAGATGACGCGAGCCATTTAAACATCTGTTAATGGTTGTGAGCTCCTTACAGACTCATTTATTAACCTCCTTGGAAATACACGACCTCAGGATCCCGTCGAATGTAAATTTAAACATACGGTTTTAACCGCAGACCATATTGTTAATAGCCACGACCCCCTTAACTTAGGTGATCCCGCTGTTCAAACTCAAGCTCTTGAGCCCAACGAACGCAGTCAGGTCTACAGAAAGTAGAAAATGTTCCGCTAACTGATTGACCCAGGATTTAAACCTGTGGCGGTAAAACAAAAAATAAACTTCCCAATTTTTGTTGTGACAACTACAAATATGTTTTGACAAATGCTGTCTGGGTGAGGTTATTTCTAATAGATTTTTCATTCTCCTTCCTTGCAAAATGAGGGTGCACTTCCTCTTATTTTGGGTTACAGTAATTATTATATCAACAAATATAGTCTCCAACATGAAACGATATTTAAAGTTGTATTTATTATTACTTAGGAATTTATGGGGGAGGTTTTTTCTAATAGATTTTCCATTCTCCCTCCTTGCAAAATTAGGGTGCACTTCCTCTAATTTTGGGTTACAGTATTTATTATGTCAACAAATATAGTCTCTAACATTAAACGATATTTAAAGTTGTATTTAATATTACTTATGAATTTATGGGAGAGGTTTTTCTAATATATTTTCCATTCTCCTTCCTTGCAAAATGCGGGTGCACTTCCTCTAATTTTGGATTACAGTATTTATTATGTCAACAAATATAGTCTCTAGCATTAAACGATATTTAAAGTTGTATTTAATATTACTTAGGAATTTATGGGGAGTTTTTTTCTAATAGATTTTCCATTCTCCCTCCTGGCAAAATGTGGGTGAACTTTTTCTAATTTTGGGTTACAGTAAATTATTATGTCAACAAATATAGTCTCTAACATTAAACAATATTTAAAGTTGTATTTAATATTACTTAGAAATTTATGGGGGAGGTTTTTTCTAATAGATTTTCCATTCTCCTCCTTGCAAAATGCGGGTGCACTTCCTCTAATTTTTGCTTACAGTATTTATAATGTCAACAAAATATAGTTTCGCGCATTAAAATTTTATTTAATAAAACAGTTGTTTCTAAATAATTTACCCCTGCGGTGTGGTTGGCTACAGCGTTTGTTTCGTGTAGAGCCGGACGGTCGCGGACGGAAGAGTTGGAGGTTCGATTCTTGCCAGGGTAAACTAGGGCCGTTTTTTCACTCTCCCTCCATGCAAATGCTGGCTCACTTCCGTGAATGCTGGCTTTAGCTAAAGCAATTATATTTAAGAAAAATATAACATTATATTAATACCAAAAGTATTATATATTTTAAAGAGATGAGTTTGAGGTTCAAATCTTACCAGGGTAAACAAGAAGATGTTTTGTTCACTCTCCCTCCACGCAAATACTGGCTCACTTCAGTGAATGTTGGTTTCAGCTAAAGCAATTATGTTTTGGAAAAAATGTAACATAATATATTAATAGCAAAAGTATTATACATTTTAAAGAGAGAAAAAAATACGCGCATGTTTGTAACAGTGCTTATTTTGACATGTGTTATAGTTGAAATGGAGGCCGTAAATGACACGAAGACCCCCACAACACCATCAACAGATAATCCATCCCACCACACCGCAGGAGCACCACCAACGAGCCTAGGAGACGGTGCTCGAGCCCCGGCTGTGGTGAGGGAGACGGGGATTGTGGTTTTCCAGCAACCTGTGGAGCTGGCTACTGTGGGACCGTCTTCATGCCACGCAACTGAGATTTAGTGGCCTGGTAAATCAGGTAGGCGGGACCCTGTCAAATGGCGTCCCTCTTCAGATCGTCGAAGTTAGGATTAAAAAATTGAGGCGTTTCTTTTATACTGGTAGGGAAATTACCGTACATCTTGGTGTTCCAGCAAGCGATCGTGACGCATTAAGCTGGCTTGAAGAACAAAATACTAATTTGCTCAATCGGCTGCAGGACCATGGCTTTAGCGCCGATGACCACGTCGGCTTACTTTTGAATAGCACGGACTCTACGTTGAGCCCTGTGTATGTCTAATTTAGGCGAACAGACCAGTTAGACGCTCGAGCCGTTCTTGATAACCTAAGTCGCGTGTTGCAAAGTAATACTTTGTTTTTGAGTACAACACCACTGTACGTTAAGCTAGGCCTTTTTAAAGAGCCTCACGGGAGTGCACGTTATTGTGATAAACTCTCTCCCGCAAGCAGATATAGCTGTAAAAACCAAGGGATCATTACGATTCAAAATGGTGATACAATTTGCTTTGCCCGTGCCTTGGTTGTCGCCAAAGCTATATGTGATAATAAAAGAAAACCAGGATGCATGGATGTGAACACCTTTAAACAAATCAAAACTGGCAGTCCTATTCAAAAACTCAAAGCAGAGGAACTATGCCGTGATGCCTATGTGAATCTTTTGATAGATGGTGGTCTAACTGAACTGAAACAATTTCAAACATATCTCTCCGAATAAAAAATCACGGTGTTCAGGAAACGTCAGGGGAGACAGGTCCTATATGAGGGGCCTACTCCCTCCGAACATTCCTTTAGGGGATACCTTGATTTGTATTTTCACGACGACAAGCAAAACCATTTTGATGTCATAACATCCTAGAGCCGCATTTAAGTGCTCGTACTTTTGCCGCAAATGCCGTGTTCCGTTTGATCATAGGAACAAACAAAAGTGTGAATCCGCGTGCAAAATGTGCTACGCTAATCGGTTTGTAGCGTAGGCCAATCTGTGTTCTGTTAAGACTGTGGGCGTTGGTTCATAAACCAGACATGTTTTGATAACTAGAAACGTCCCGGTTTTTGCAGAGGTCACAGGTCGATCTGTGATGTCAAAAAGGTTTGCGAGGTCTGTTAGCAATTTTTCAGTTGGGAAAGAGCAGAATATTCACATAGGTGTTATGAGACTTTTTGTAGAATATGCAAAACCTATAGTCCTTTTGGTCATTTCTGTTATATGGAGCAGGCCCCATCAAAACCGTCACTGGAAAAGAGCAATTTCACGTTGGTATTCTATGATTTTGAATGCAGGCAAGAAACTCTTCCTCAAGGTGCGGTCGGCACGTACTTGCAAGAACCTAACCTCTGTTTTGTGCAGACGTGCTGCAAGGCCTGCGTTCATATAGATGCAAATGACCATCATTGCACTGAATGTGGGGGTGATAGGACTCGCATATTCAAGGGTGATACCACAATGGCCCAATTTTTTGGACTTTTAGAAGAAATTAAAGCATCAAAATTTAAGGATATCACCCTCCTAGGCCATAATGCAAAATCCTATGATGGTAATTTTATTTTAAGATATATGATGGAGGTAAAAAATGGATTCCAGAGCTTATAATGAACAGTGGGAAAATCATGTCCATGCGTTACGGCCCGCTCCACTTTATTTACTCGCTGAACTTTCTCCCGATGTTGTTGTCCAAATTTCCCAAAATGGCTTGGATGAGTCTTTGGCCAAGGGACATTCCCCCGATTTTTTCAATAAAAAAACGCGGGGATAGGGGTCCCTTGCCGCCAAAGGAGGACTACGGCATCGGCGAGATGTCAGTTGAAGGAAAGGAGAACTTTGATAAGTGGTATGACGCGTTGGTCAAAGAAAATTATGTCTTTGATTTTAAACGCGAGTTGGAACTGTATTTTGTGAAAGATGTAGAGATCCTGCGGAAGGCCTGCCTGATGTTTAGAGAGTTGCTCATGGATAAAGAAAAGGTGGATACTTTCAGAGAGGCGTGTACGATAGCTGGAGCGGCCATATTGGTTTACCGCCGAAGTCATCTTAAGGAGAATACTATTGGTACTATCCCTAACGGTGGCTATCAGTGTGCAGACCAACAGTCGCACGTCACTGTACAATGGCTCTGCTGGGAGGCCCATCAACGCGGTGTCTCTATTCTTCATGCGGGTAACGGCCGTGAGGAATATGTTTTAGGGCGACGTGTAGACGGCGTTGTTAAAGCTGAAGATACCACCACCGTCTTTCATTTCTGGGTCTGTTATTGGAACGTGTGCCCTCTTTGTTACCCTGATAGGACCACTCCTATCAAAATTAGTCCCCACGAGACCATGGAGACGCGTTATGAAGCGACCATGGCTTGTGTTAAAAAGTTTAAGAATGCCAGCTACACGGCTGTAGAGATGTGGGAGTGTATGTTTAATGCGATGAAACGCAAAGACAAGGACTTGAAGCAATTTGTACTCCAGCACGAGGTGTATACTAAGTAACCTCTCAGCCCCAGGCATGCATTCTTGGCGGGCGTACAAATTGTATCAAGCTCTTCCACGAAGCAAACCTTTATTGTGGGGAGAAGATCAAGTACTTGGATGTGGGGTCATTGTATCCTTACGTTTGCACGTACAAAAAATACCCCGTCTGGCCACCCCAAAATTCACTTGGAACCAAATTGTCCGTCTATAGATCAAGTAGAAGGCATAGCCAAAGTTACAGTGACGCCTCTGCGGGATTTATTTATGCCTGTATTGCCTACACGGATGCACGACAAGCTAATGTTTTCTTGTGCAGGAAATGTGTGGAGGAGATAAACCAAGGCGCGTGTCAGCACAAAGACAAAAAAGATCGCTGGTTGACAGGCGTCTAGATGATTGACTAGATCCGGAAAGCCGTTGAGAAAGGCTACACCGTTGAAGAAGTACACGAAGTGTGGGAGTAAAATGTGTCTGTTTACGATCCGTCAGACACGTTCTGGCGGATTGTTTCACGGGTACATTGATACTTTTTTGAAAATTAAACAAGAAGCCAGCGGATGGCCAAAGTGGTGTACCTCACAGGAAGAAAAGTTAGCCTATATTCAATTTTATGAGGAAAGGGAAGGGGTAAAACTCGATTTCCACTCTGTTTGTAAAAACGCTGGTCTCCGCACTTTGGCTAAACTCTTTTTAAATTCACTATGGGGAAAGTTTGGGCAAAGACCAGATTTAACACACGTTAGCCGTTGTTAACGACTATCAGGGCATCCACAAGTACCTGACGGATCCGTACATCACCATGGACAGCGTCATTGATGTTAATTATGAGGTTATGTTCCTCAATTACAAGGATGCGCGTGACGCGTTGTGCCCTAACCCTGACACGAGTGTGGGAGTGGCATGCTACACGACTGCTATGGCTAGGTTGCACTTATACAGTATCCTTGAACAATTGGGGGACCTCGTTTTGTATCATGATACAGATAGCGTTCTATTTACTGAACGCCCAGACGATTGGAGTCCACCGACCGGAGACTTTTTAGGTGACCTCACTGATGAACTTCAGGATTACGTTCCAGGCAGCTACATTAGCACCTTTGTATCTGGTGGTCCCAAGAATTACGCGTACCCGGTTTGTGTTGGTGGCGATCCTGCCAAAACAAGAACTGTGTTCAAGGTTCGCGGGATCACCATAAACTATGGCAACCAGAACGATAATAATTTTGATGTTTTGAAAGCGATGGTCACTGAAAAGTCTGCAGGAAGGTACATAGAGATACAGCACAAAATTGTAAGAAAAGGTCTTGCGTCTCTATGTACCGTTTTGCAGACTAAAGTCTACTAGCCTGTGTACACCAAACGTCGGATAACCGATGATTTTAATACGTTGCCGTTTGGGTATCAGAATTCTTGTAAACTCACTCGACACGACTAAAAGGTGATCATTTAAACGGGCTGAATAATCATCTTTTTTTCTTTCACTCTAGACAGTTCCACTGACATACCATTTTTCAAAGATTTGAGATTTGTTCATTTTTATTTCTGAATGAAAACAAGCATATTTTTTATTTATTTTTTATTTGCCAGTACAATCCTCCACCTACCTTAATTTTTTTAGTCAATTAGTTGTTTGAATATATTTTAATTCTAGTCAATTATAATAAACTGTTTGTATATATATTTATTTCAAATCTTGTCAAATATAATAAACTGTTTGTATATATACATATATATATTAATTTTCTTTTAAATTGAAACCATCTCTATGTATATATCATATTTAGTAACGAGGCCACTATTCCCACTATGTATAAATATATATATTGTAAATATTCTCAGTATACTTTTCAGCATTGTGAAAGCTGCTATGTTGGTGTTAATAAATATAAATTTTAAATATTCACAGTATACTTTTCACTGTATGTATACGTTTTCACGATTTAAATAAATATTGTAAAATATATTATGTTTGTGTTTTAACGTCTACACCCGCACTTCCCTCCTATCCTATAAATACAATTTCATATAGCTTTATAAGCTCAGTCTCAAACATTATGGACAAGTTGAAACATCCATTTTCAGCCATCATAAGCGGCCCTTCCGGCTGTGGAAAAACACATTTTTTAGCAGACTTTATCCGTCACTTGGACACAATGTGTGACGTTAAATTTTATAAAATCCCATGGTATTATGCTTTATGGCAACCGGGGTTCGAAAAAGACGGGGCAAGTCCCCGCGTCATATTCTGTATTCTTTTGCCGGAAATGGATGACAACTGTAATGACTCTCCACAGCTGATTATCTTGGACGACCTGATGTGTACAAACAAGTGGTCTTCGATCTACCACGTTGTTCCCTATCAACGAGGGCATGGGACAGGAAGCTTTTTAGTGGCCTTTTCAAAAGCGTCATACCGTTGCTGAGAAGCGGCGCTAAATCCATTGGAAAACAGGTGCTTCATATGGGTATCGACGTACTCTCCGACGTTGCTAATCAACGGCGTCCTTTCAAAGAGACCCTAAGGCATCGTGTTGGTGAGGCTGGAACAAAACTGAAACGCAAGGCTGAACAGAAGATAAACACGCTGATGACTGGCTCAGGCTATAATGGGCGTCGTAAGAAGCAACGACGTCAGTCTTCTGTCGTCGTCCGACGTAAAAAGGTCAAGAAAGAAATTAAAGATATTTTCAATTAAAATGTCGTTTCTACACCCCCAGTCCAGCGAGTGTGCCAGCAGTGAACTATATCTATTTTCAGTGCCGCCCACTCAAACCGGTCTTGAAAGTGCGCAATGGCTCCAGTTCAAACCTGTCTCTTCCCTCACCGATGATTCGCCCATCGAATTTACTGTTACTGGACAAGGCGAGTTCTATATCGATCATTCCCATAATATTCTCTATCTCAGGGTGGCTATCAAGAAACCCAACGGCGGCGCTTTCACAAAGGTGGATCAGATCGCTTCCGTCAACAACTGGTTGCATTCGCTATTCACACAGGTGGATGTGTTATTAAACAAAAAACTAGTCTCAACTCCCATCAACACTTATGCCTATAGAGCGTACATTGAGACGCTGCTCAATTACAACAGTGAAGCCAAAAGAATCCATTTAACTTGTGGCCTGTGGCTCGCAGACAGCCCCGGAAATTTTGAGAGGGCTAAAGCCGGCAACAAGGGATTTGAGGCCCGTCGCAGATTCACCACAAAAAGTAAGACGGTGGATCTTTTGGGGTATCTACACAGTGACGTGTTTAACCAAGATAAATACCTTTTGAACGGCACCGAGCTCAGAGTCAGGTTGGTCCGTTCCAGAGACGGGTTTAGTCTTATGGTAGTCCCTGAACTCCCTCAATTTAAGGTTCACATATTTGAAGCTTGCCTTCTAGTGCGACGTGTCAAAGTAGCACCTTCTATACTGTTGGAACATGCCAAAGCATTAAACGTCAGTCCCGCAAAGTATCCCATAACCCGTGTGGAAGTAAAAACACTTACTATTCCTACGGGCGTGCAAGGGAAATCACTGGACAAAGTATTCACCGGACAGTTACTCAAACGGTGCATCGTGGGATTTGTGTCAAACGCTGCGTTCAACGGAAACGCCACCAAGAACCCGTTCAACTTTCAAACCTATGGCATGAACCATTTCTCGCTGTACGTGGTTGGGGAACAACTACCGTTAAAACCGTTACAGCCCGATTTTTCAAACGGACACTATGCCATTTCCTACCACACGCTATTTTATGGAACGGGTATCTATTTCATAAACGAGGGTAGCGACATCACACGAGAAGCCTTCCCAAGGGATATCATCTCATGGCTTTCGATATCACACCTAATCTGTCCTCCCACATGACATTGCATTAGAATTTGACGAGGCACGGCTCTCTGAGAATCGAGGTGAGCTTCACCAGAGCTCTCACCAAAACCGTCAGTTTCATCGTGTACGGGGAGTTTGCCAACATCATTACCATTGAAAAGGACAGAAACGTCGTGATCGATTATGGAAGTTAATATAAACGGCTTCCCGCCCCTCACACCCTCATTTAAGCCATGTACGTCATTGTGGATTTCCAGAGCTTCATCGACGACAAAAAAGAGTTAATCGTCAAGGAACTGAGGGATTTATCTGTATGTGATACATTACTTCAACATTGGGTGTTAAAACCCCCATAAGCTATTGAGGAACTTTCCACCGATGCCAGAAAGAAAGCCGACTATATAGTAAATGTTCTGCACGGTATCACCTGGGATAGAGGTGATGTGGATTACAGCCTGCTCGAATCCCTCATCTCCCGTGCCACAACGCGTGCAGAAACCGCCTACGTCAAGGGGGTGGAAAAGAAAAAGTTTCTAGTCAAATACACGTCCCCACCCATCGTAGATCTGTGCGACAGAGGTTGTTCTTCACTGAAAACACTTAAATTGGGCCGCACCATGTGCATGGCACATAGTTCTGTATGGAATTTATGTTCGGACTCTATCGTCTGGGGACTTCGAGATTGAATGATTGAAGATGGACACGCACACCATAAGACATGCGCTGAAAACAAGCCCGTGGTTCTGTTTTGTACGGTGGGGGGTTTTCCCTGCTGATCATCTACCCACAAGAATAGCGCAACCTGCCGCTCTAGTCATCAACACCGATCCACACACCAAACCTGGGACGCATTGGGTCGCCATCTTTATCAACAAGAACGGCGTGGGAGAATACTTTGACAGTTATGGTTTTCCACCTCGTATATTATTATTATTATTATTATTAGCACCGCGTCTTACTACCCGTTCGGTTTATACGCACACCTCGTATAAAGTCACATCTGGCATTTATACGCAAAAAACTCTTTTCGCACGTCCCATAGCACAATACAACTTCAAAGCATTGCATCAGACGTTTGCGGCCATTACTGTCTCATGTGCCTTCTCTATCGCGCCCAGAACATTCCGATGAAAACTTTCCAAAGCCTATTCTCGACCACCAATCATACAGCCAATGACGTTAAGGTGGTGAGATATTACAATAGGTTTTTCAAGACTGTATGGGCATGCTACCCTTCAAGAGGCCGTGTCCAAACGGCGTTCACCTATAAAAGGGGCGTCCCAACGATGTGCCGGCCATAACCACTAAACAGCATGGAAGGTCAAAGAAAAGCAAAGCAAAGCCGGTGCAGTCGCTTGCCGTCACCAGTATTTTCAACACATCGTTCCCGCCGGATGAAGTCGACGCCAAGCGGGTCATCGTTGGAATGAGCGTCAAGAACACCTTTACGCCCTATGTCCAGCTAGAAAAATGCAGAGGGAACTGCACCGTGTTTTACCGTACAGAGTGGCAAGAACTTGGCAGCTACAAGTCGGTCATATCAAAGTTTTTCACCAACACACAACCTCCTCAGAAGATTAGTCTGACTAATCATGAAATCTCTCTGAGATGCATGTGCGGTGACCGTATGGTCATCATCAACGAAAAACAAGACGCTGGAATCAAATTGGTTGCCTATCTAGTACCTAGCTGGGCGCGTCTTTGTGAGGTGTGGGACCTCATCGACGTCACCGTAGACCAACGGGACATGTGGTCGACACCCGTCGTCCACTATTGCAACAATTTGATCGACACATTCGTCGTGGATGTTTTCGACGAATCGGTTGATGTCGTCGACCTAGAACAGCCTTCGGTGGAAACACATAAAAAACCTGGATCTTATCAGTGCTACCTACTATACACGTCAAGTCATCGGTTAGGACTATTAAATGCTGGACTGTGAACGAAAAACAATTTTACTAACGCATCTAAGAGACACTGTAGAAAAACTTATGAACGAATATATAAGGCATTCTTATAAAAATGTATAATTGTGATGTTTATTAAATATATGTATATTTGTAATATCTGTGTTTTATTCACTGTTTGTTCCTTACGAGCCCCAACTTGTCTTGTCTGCCCGCCAACCTGGCGCCAGGGAAAACCCGTTGCCAGGGTCAATGACCTCAATATCTATTCTTGTCTCAACTCGTCTTGTAGGGTCGACTCGTTTTGTAGGCCAGGGAAAACCCAGGTTGCCAAGGTCACGATCTATTATTGTCTTGGCGACCCACCAGACTGGCGCATGGGTTGCGACACATACCTCTAAGGAGGAGGGGGTCTCAAGGTAGGGGAACCATTTATCACACTCTACAGAAGTGTGATTATACATTTTACTTCATACATTGGATTAAGTTCATATGCATTTCTTGAGGGTCTACTATCAAGTGCAGTTGTGTAAAGGGTGGAAATTGCCCCCAGAGGTTTGGAGATGAAAACTAAGGGTAAAAATTCCTTTCTATACCCGTGCTACCACCACCAGATCCTGAAGAAATAATTAAGGTAACTTCTTGCACGTATTTAAAGGGTTGCAACGGTCACCGTTCATGCAAAATGTCTGTGGTGATGTGCATTGATATTTGTGTTCATTGCAATGAGATGCAGTTATTACTCCAAACCAATCGTAGAAGAAGTTGATACTAGGAAAATTGATGATGAATGTGATTGAGATTAGACAATCAACCGTATTTGACTTTAAAAAATATAATAATGTATACAGTACATAGAATTACGAGTGTATAATTATAAGATAAAACTTAAATACAAATGTTTAATGTGTTAAATGTCTGTTATTTGTATTTACTTCAGTACTTATACTTTGTGGATTAGAACTACTGGAGGGACCACATTAAAAAAACACGCGCCTTAAGCGCTACCTCCCCAAACAAAAGTTAATTCCTTTCACAAGGATTGGGTAAAAGTTGTTTTATAAATAGGATTATTTATGGGCGTAGTCAGAGGATATTTTCGAAATAATTGAGAGATCAGTGGTTTAAGTGTATGATGTTTGATGCAGCCCAGAAAATCGCGGTGTTCACTCTGCATTGATATCGCCCATTTGTGATTAAGTAAATTTATCAGTTCTGCAACTAACCTTTCATCAATGTGGTCACTTAGGATAGTTTGCTTGTCTCACTAAATAAATCGTAACTGGATACTTTGGTTATTGTCTATCTATGGTGTTAACTACAGCTACAGGAGACGCTGGCGCTATCTACCCCAAGTGATCAGGAAGATGGAAGCCTAGGAAAGGTGAGGGTTGGTTTCCTGGTATATGAGACGCACGTGTGAAGGGGCTTGGCCGGTTGAAAATTGTCACGTTAGTTTCATCGTGATAAAATTGTAAACACATTCGTGCATTTTTAGAGGCCCCTAAGATGGAGTCCTCCTACACGGCTTGTTCATGGTGATATCCACCACCAATTAGAGTTGATGGCTACTTTACCCGTCAGCTTAGATGGTGACGGAGGATACCTCATTTTAAATCGGAACATTCCAGCCGATAGTGTTATGGATGCAGATGAAACTCTTTAGCTTCATATAAGCAAAATTAACAATCTGAGAACCTACACTTTTTTGTGTGTGCTGGGTACGAATAAGTTCTACCATTCTTTACTAAGTTCGTGAGAACCTTTGATTGAAGGCTAAGATTTGGCACGTTTAAGGAGATCACTTTCAGGCCAAGGTATATGTAAATTTTCGGATGCGAATATGGACAGGGACCAAGTGTTTCAGATGTAGCCCCGTATTTACCATGCTTATACCTTAGGGACAACTTTAATCCACTGTCCTTAACTTAAGGTTATTATTCAATAAATATATACAATTTTATTTTATTAGAAAACATATCTGGGCTCATGAAACACGAAACGACAATTTGTTTCCATTTGAGTTGTTTCTAGCGTTCCTTAAGGGCACCAGAAGTGATCCAAAGTATAATCAACTGGACAATGATCTTTGGCACTTTTCTAGACAACTAAATAGAATGGCTACTAAGGCAGAGGAGACGGCAATCATTACCAGGAAGGAAGCGAATCACTCTGGGAGAGATTGAACTCAAGATGGAAAAACTATAAAAGTATGATGTTGAAGAGGATAAGTTGAATAAATATCGTCGAGAGCTTGAAGACTTCCTTATAAACCTTCTTGCTCAGCAAGGGACGTGAATATAGGAGGCACCCATATTGGTGAGATGAACGACCTAGAGGGACTTCTGTGACGAGGTGGGTACTGAGATAACGGGGGAATTTATAAAGACTGACCTTAACGCATATATAGAAAGGGCTTAAGAGTTAAGGATCTCAAGAGTAATTTCTGAAGCTGAACTCTACGAACAAGAAGTAGATCTCTTCAAGAGCAAGGTGAGGGTTTGATACCGTTCTGGACAATGGAGGGTTAATTCATGGAACCAACTCGAGGAAGAGTTGACGTTGTCGTTTTGGCAACCATATTTGATGAACAGATTCTTCAAGATAAAATTGCAAGGACACAAAGCGAAGTTGAAAGCCTTGATATATTTTTGGCCTTAATTGATAACAACTTTTCTCGATTGATTAGAATGCCTTGAGCTGTGTTTTAAAAATCTTAACACTTAAGTACAGGTTAATTTGTGCATGTATGTCAACACCACTTTGGAAATCTTCCACAAATGGGGAGAAGGGTGACACTAGGAAGAGTTTGAGGGTCATCAAGGGCTTTGCCTACTAAACCAACATCGATCATAAGACCTGATTTGACCTACACACCTAGTCATCAAGTTCAAGAGATATATTCTTGAAAGGCCAAAGTTTCCACCTAAAGTGGGACAAAATCTGAACCCAAAGCATCTAATCCAAGATAAATAAGTATATCTTCAACACTCCACAGCAATAAGAAGTGTCATAATGTTGACAACCTAGGAAGGGAATATTTTGCTTTGGGTGTGGTAAGCCAGGAATTGTCAGGAAGGAGTTCAAAAAATGTTTACCTACATAAAATGAGGAGGAAGAACCACAAACCTCCAACGTGCTTTTCTTAAGATGAAAAGTCTGAATATCTTACCAGACTAGAAGACATGGTCGGAAGTAGTCGCAGCTTTTTATAAGAAACCCATACCACTAATCTTATACATTCTACCACAAAATAAGAAGGATAGGAGGCCCTGTGTTGAGGTTTAAGTATTGAGAAAGAAAATGTATGCTTTATTGGATTCAGGTGCTTTTCGTTCTTGTTTAGGTGGAAATGGAATGGAAATGTGGTCAAAACTAGAACATGAAGTAGAATCATCGGAAATCTTCTATGTTCGGACTGCAGACGGAACTCAAATAGAGCTGTAAATAATCAAGAATTTTCCAATAATTTTGGAAAAGAAAACTAAGATTATTAAATGCCTCTCCATACCAAATTTGGGGTATTCATTGATTTTGGAAGTCAAATTTTGGAATATATTTGATATTGTACCCTGAGTGGCTTACGGAACTTAATAGTTTGGTAATAAGAGGAATGAATGTGGATCATACTTGGCTGGTGTTGAAAGTTTTGCTTCTTTAAATAAAATTTAGAAAGAAATTGCAAGAAATTAAGCAAGGATTGACAGAATTTAATAAATTCAAACCCGATGGATCCTTAAAATTACAACTAAAATTGAACATGTTATCAATGCTAGGAGCGAGATTAATTATAAACTAAACCTAAGCATTATATCATCTGAGGTTGATGGCTGAAGATTAGTTGTGCCTAGGAAACATCAAGAAAAGATAATGAATCTAGCCCATGGTAGTATGAATTAACGGCATATGGGGTTGTACAATATGTATAAACAAATAGGCAAGGACTACTATTGGCCTACAATACTGTTTGACTCAGGTTGCTATATAAGGAATTGCCAGGTGTGTCACCATTATAACGCAGTACAATAGTGTGACCCCCCCTTTTATTTATATCCCAAATCAAAGTTAGGTTGGTAACAAGAGAGCTTATTTATTTATTAACAACAATAGCAACAAAACTCGATGAGTAGAGAGTGGGACAAGCCCAGCGTTAGGCGCACAAACAAGGCCATAATAAACGATACACAAAGAAATAATGAGGGATGACCCCAAGTAAAAGATGGCCGCCAAGAGGACCCACAAACAATAAAATTGACCTTCTCAAAAAAACCGTAATGGCTAATGATAATAAATTTAAAGTAGTAACAATAACCCGCGAGCAAGCAATAAACACCATATACAGATTACTCGTCACCGGGGGCTCCCCAATAACTTACAAAAAGAGAAAATTCATAAAGAAGGTTATCATCACTGCCATTACAAAGCACGAAAAATGGGACCAAGAGCCATTATTCGTAAGCATCGTAAAAACAGCATAACCTGGCTATTAACCCTATAAATACACTACAGCCCCGGGCTCGCGGCCCCAGGTTTGACCAACCAGGTCAGAACAAAGAATGACTATAACTTGACCTATCCATGACGGTACTGAAGGTTCGAAACAGTCCGAGAAGCGGACTGAGAAGCGTTAACCTAAACAAAATATTCTTATGTCCCCAAACTGTACTGCCATGACTTCTACAATACGCAGTCTCAAACTATACACTAAATAAAGTTAAATCATGAGATTATGTCGTACCAAACGTAATTTTGAATACATCGTTGCCCCCAAACGGAATTTTGATTAAAATACTTAAATATAAAAATGGACAGAAAGTGTCCCACCTAGAGAGCGTGAAGAAATGTGTACATGGCTTTAGAGTCCTGCCATTATATACGCTAAGTAGGAGTCACGTGAACTCACAGCGCGGGAAGCCAAAACAGGAGAAAGGGTAAGGAGGGGGAATGCACTGTTCTGGAATGCCCTCACATATTCTGGGCATATTCAAACCTCGCGCCCCCCGACTGGCCGTTGGTTTCACCGCACTTTCACTGGCGCGCACGGATCTGCGCATGTCGACTGTCTCTTGTTTTCTTTTCTGGGGCGGGGCAAGCTAGAGGCGTAACTTTGCTGAACATATTCCTCGCCTCAGTTGAACGTAGCCCTGGTTGCTGAAGTGATGTGTTTTTGTGCGCGGGGAGCCTTGTAGAACAGCCAAATGGAGACAGATGGTAAGTCCATGTAATTGTACTCGTTCCATGTTGTGACTCTGTCACAATAGCGACCAGTGGGACTGTTGGAAACGCGGAGAGATACTCAACTGTGGGAGGTGTTGAGTATTGACGTCGTGGGACCCATCCAGAAGTCATACCAGAACAACAAGTATCTATTGGTGGTAATAGACCTGTTTTCCAAATAGGTATCTACTTTCCCGTTAAGAGAAGCAACTGGTGAAACAAACACTAGGCGTTCTGAAGAAATCTTAGTGATGGAATAGTGGACTCCGAGGGCCATGGTGTGTGATAATGACCCGAAGTCTTCTTGTTACAAGTTTAAGTAAAAACTGTCTGAATATGAGACCAAGACTTGGTATTGTTTGTCTTATCAACCGCAAGCGAAACCGGTAGAAATGGTGAACCGTGTCCTCAAAACGATTATGGTTTCCTATGTGAAGGATAAACACACAAACTTGGGTCAACATCTACCCCAATTTGTCTATTCTATCAGGACGGCAGTACACGAGAGTACCGGATACGCTCATGCCGAGTTGTTCCTGAGCCAACAGATGAGGTTGGGATATTTACCTGAGGTTGTGGGTGAAGACTGGACGCAATTGGTGGATTTTGGAGATCTATAAGAATTCATTGGCAGGGAAAGGAAATAAATTCAAGTACTGTATGACCAGGTTAGTTTGAACTGGGACACAGCTAGTAAAAATGAATTATTATGACCTTTATATTATGAATATATAGTTTGAAGTGGGTGAGTTAGTTAAAAGAATACACTTTGTTCTTTCTGATACAGCAAAGAAAATTTCAGCGAAGCTAGCACCAAAGTATTTAGGGCGATATAAGGATAGTAGGAAAGTTTCTAGAACTACTTATGAATTGAACTCAGACGAATGCAAGTCAGAAAACTTTGGCAAATAAGATACTACCTAGAAATTTGGACCAGAAACATTGGTCCGAGAAATGAGTATTATTTTCATTTAAGAGTTGTTCAGACCTGCAAATAGCCTTTCATCAACGTAGTAACTGGGGTTAGTTGGCCCTTCTCACTGAATAACAGCTTATGTCTATCTTTGGCGAGAGAACCGTTTAACACAGCTACATGAAACGCTGGTGCTGTCTACTCCAAGTGGTCAGGAAGAAGGAAGCTTAGTGAAGGTGAGTGTCCGTAGCTGTGGTTTGAGGTGTATGAGTGAAGGGGCATGGCTGTTATAAATTTGATGAATTAGTTTCATCCTGTTAAAAACTGGAAGCATATTTGCGCATTTTTGGAAACTCCTACGATGAGGTCTCTCTACCTCAGAGTTCAGGGTGATATCCACCTACAGTTAGAGTTGGTGACTACTTGATCCGACCGTTGAGATGGCATTGGTGGGTGCCCCATTCTGTACCAGATTCTCCACCTGACCGTGTCATGGATACAGGCCAAACTCTTTAACTGCGTACACACAAGTTTGACAGTCTGTCACGACTATATTCTACCAATTCTTTTTACTAATTTTATGAGAATTTTGGATTGAAGACCAAGATTTGGCACGTTTAACGGAAGTAACTTTCTGGCCGAGGTATAGGTATATATTCGGGGGCGAGTGTGGACATAGTTCAAGTGTTTCAATTGTAGCTCCGTGATTACCGTGATTATACTTTAGACCCTATTAGAATATATCGTCCTTAACTTAAGAATTCAACAGATATATATTTTTCTATTAGAAAATAATATATGTGTCTATGAAATATTACATGACCCCATATTCCCATTATCGATCATAGTTTTTTATGATAAGAATTCGAAAAGTATGAAATAGCTAATTTGCCAATGTTTGATTTTAGTGTGCCAGTTAGTGGAATATTATTGGAATACTATGGAAATTTTTGTATTCTGCCTAGGCTAGGCATAAAGCCTAGCTACTCCTAGCTCGAATTTTTGCTAGGGAAGGTAATATATTCGTCTCATTCAAAAGGAATAATATATAACATATTTTATTTTGAACGTATTTGACAAGCTATAGTGTCGTAAATATTTTCCGGAGGGCTTTGGTATCCAGAAAACGGCAATTTTTTTTTCTTTATTTCCTTTGTATCTGTTAGGCTACAAAATAATAACAGAATATCCAACTATTCTTATTTCAGTTCAAATAATATACCTTATGGAATGGTGCTATGTGCACCTAGTAATAATCTTGATTGAAATATTTTTGATTGGTTACGTCTTGGTTCCCGAGGTTATAAAACTAGGTGACATCCAAAGTCGTTGAGTCCTTTCCTTGACGTTTTATGATTTGAACTATTTCCTCGCTACATGTCATTATTTTCCAAAAGCCCAAACAACCTCCACTCCCTTCCCCTGACTTAGTGTTGACGCTAGGTTTGGTATGTTGTGTCAATGTCTTTTTGTGAAAAATAGTCTTACACATTTTGGGAGAGAGAGTCTTCCACATATTATGTTCATTTGCTTACCTATGTAAAATTTCATCCCTTGTAATATTTGAATGAATAATTATGGAATTAACTTATCATAGCAGGAATACTAATACTCCAGGTAAGAATAATTCGTTTCTGGCTATGATTAGGTTGTTTTGAATTTTTTTCCCTTAACAATAAAAAAACACTGGGAAAATACAAAGTTACTATCTTGGTAAAAAATTTATTTGAGCCTTTATTTTATGCCTAAAATTTACTGTTTCCGAGATAATTACGAAAAACCAGAGACAGTTACTCCTTGATTGACATTTTTTCAAGATGGCGAGCTTAGCACAGGTCGTATTGGTCAGGACCTTTAAAATATAATTTATCAAGGCAAATTAAATCAGAATTTATTTTAAATTATGTCGCTTTAGGATGCTAAAATTCATACACTACTAGCCGAGATTTGAGCTCTTATTTGCTTGTAACCTAACTGGCCAAAGAGACTAGATAAGCTTGAAGTTTCTTCCACGTGCCCACCAATTGGCTTATTTAATTCTACTTTCAAGTGAAACACGGCATATAGATAGGCTTGAATAAAAACAAACTAATCAAATAATTTAAAATAAAAATATTGATCACAAGACAGCTAAAAAAAGTTTTGTTCACACCGAACCTCCCTATCCATTCGGGTTAGTAAAATCAAATGCTGAGAATGAAAATGTTGAAATTAGAGGAAGTGATACCGCATTATTGAAGGAGAGTGGAAATATCTTAGAATAAAAACCTTAGTTCACCCGACTGAGAATTGAGCCCCGATCTCCCTTTCATCGACAGTCTATTCTATTGCGAGGGTGATATCATTTAACTAATGAAGTGGGTCTCACCCAAAAATACTCTCCATATAAGGCACAGGAAGAGTGGTACGCAAGCGTTGCCTAGAAATAATAAGTGTATTAGCTTATCTCACACGCAGGTAAAACCTTAATTTCAAACTCTGTTAGCTTCGGTATTTTGTCCTCTTTTCTGCCAGTATATGCAGATCTATGGAAAACAACAGATATTAAAAAATGTCAGCTTACTTCCGAGAAGTGCCAACATTTCCAAAGTCCTCATTACACATTAGCACCGTGAGCTGGATTTTATACTATACCTCATACAGATGTGTATTGAGAGTTGTATTATCATCATATCGAGGGAGCTAGGTGTCAGGTCTAAGTGATGAGGTCGACGGCTACAATCAAGAGCGGCCTAAGCAACAGTTAACAAGTTTCGGGAGAATTTGATGTCTTATCATCATGTGAGATCCGTAGAATGGCCCGGTGTTAGTGATGAGTGCAGTTTTATTAACTAATAGCTTCACTTACGTAAGGGGAGTGTAAAAATAAGAATTTCCAAATACAAACAATTATGTTTAACATTTTATTACGAAATTTAATTGAAGAAAATATTAAAATATCCTTCTATGTTATAGTATTTATTTATTAACATATATTTCAAATATTCAATTTTTTAAATACTTTTGGTAAAGTCAATCAACGGAAAAAAACATTAAATTCTAAAGGATTTGTCACTTAGATAAGAGCATATTCCCGGTAACATTATTAAAACTGCGCCCTTGGTGAGTTCCGAAAAAGTACGTTTTTTCATCAACGATTAATACAGTTGGGGCTAAGGATACAAATAATTGTAAAGGCCTTGCAAACAGGGTGAAGGTTTTCGTATTTTCGCAACATGTAGCCAAGGTTAAAATAAGGTAAGCAATTAACGCCAAAATTTCCAAAGAAAACTGAAATCAATTGGTTTGACCACATGAGACACCATAAAATTATCTATATTATTATTTTGTAAAAATAAAAAATACAAATTTATATTTTCTTTCCCTGAAAAACATTTCCAAAATACACATTTTAAACTAAATCCAGTAAAATAGTCTTCTGATACAAATATTGAATTAAATATTTTCAAAAACCTATACAATTTTTTGAAAATTTAAATTCAAGCTAAACAATTTTTTAAAGAAATGTAAATAGTTTGTATGGATTAATTTAAATAGCAAAACTTTACCAGATACTCATTTTGTGACAAAGTATTTGAGTAACTTTTTGTTAATATTTAATATTTAAAAACATCTGTCATCCGTAAATTACCCTTAGCAATTTTGTTCTAGAAAATCAAATCTATTTTTTTTAAATTCGAACACCCCCGAGATATAAGTCCCGCTAATATATAAAAATGAGCTTGTTATTCTTTCAGGTAAAACCATAAAACTGATTGGGCTAGGGTTTTTCATGAACAGAGATGGCCTGGACGTCCGATTAACATACAGGCTAATTAAAACTCACGTCCACCATTTTTCTTCAAGATTTGAAATAGAAAAAACTATTATCATTTCAAAGTTGCGGAACTTCCAAAAGAAAAAAGAAACATTTGCCTGAAATAATTTTTTATAATACCAAAAATATCCGACTTATAATCATATAAATAAAATAGGGTCACTTTTATTTGGGGGTATTTGCGAGTATGTATAGGCGTTATAACTCCATAACCAAAAAACTTTGAAGTCTAAAAATTGTCATAAGGGAATCTCAGGATATCGCGAAGCCTCACAATCTTCACATTGATGAGATCGAACCAATCCACAATCTGGATCTTAATGAGACCGCACATCACAATCTGGACAGTAAAAGATCATACAACTTCTTAACCTGGACTTTGATGAGATTACACCACTTCATAATCTTGAGTTTATATGAGATTACATAACTTCCCAATCTGGACTCTGATGAGATAGCATAACTCCAGTATCTGGATTATAATGAGATACCATAACTCCAATATTCGGCTTCTAATTAAATCGAATATATAATTTTTTCACCTTCATTAGCTTCATTGTCAGTGTTATTCAACTTTATTATACTAATATGATGAAAATAAATAAGCTAAAATTGAAAGGAAATGTACCAGAATTTTCCTGAGAGATTAAGAAACCTTTTATGAAAAGCAAACTTCATACGACCTAGTGGATGAACCTTGATCTTCTTGTAACTTTTACTTCAGTAGATGTACCTCACGTGCACACATATTTGGGTGATTAAATATTTAAAATACAAAACTAGTACTTGCTTAACTTGTGAGCGTTTAACATCAAATTACTCCTGTTTAGAGTCAAGCTTTTAATACTGTAAGGTTCGTCATATTTCCAGACAAATTATGGCTAAGATATGTAACTATACACCTTTCTTATTGATTTTTCAAAACTATTCTTTTATCATGGTTATACGTATTACTACCCGTCCAGGACATTCACATTTTTACCATAATGAAGTAAACAAAGTATAATTTAGAGGAAACGTATCCTCAATTGCGTGGACGAAAATAGGAAAACCAGTTTGAGGGAAAAACTATTTCTGGGGTTTGAGCACCAACCTCCTTGCTGAAGGAAAACCAGACTTGGTGAGACTAACGCCTTTATGTGATTGTCTCTCAATTAGCTGGCTTAACTCACCAATAACAATAGCTGGCACCGTTGTATACAAAAAGAACACACGATTTATATATTTAAGATAAATATCACACGTTAAGGAATATAGGGGACATAATATAATTAGCTCAAAATCCTCTTATTAATCTACTATCGTGCCACGTGCAAGATAAGAAAGATCAACCACTACCAGGATTAGAACTGACCGTCTTTCTTTAATTACCTTGTCAAGAATACAAGGCCTTCAAATTATAAATGAAAACAAATAATCACAGGAATATCTTTCATAAACTCTTCTGCCAATATCTGATAGCACTTAAGTGTAAATGACTCTTGAATTAGAGTAAATGAATAGGAGAAGCTTGGGCTAGAAGTTTCATGAGCTGGTAAACATGTTGTTCTATCTATCTTAGATATCCGTATATTTACATTAATAAGATACATATGAGAAAAATAAAACTTAGAGGATATTTACACGCAACTATTTAGAGAGAGAGAGAGAGCGGTCACCTTACTGGGACTTACTTAAGTTCAAACCACAACCTCCTCAGCTTCATAAAACAAAACGAGACTAACGTCTTTGACAGTATTGCGTTTTTACTTATAATCGCAAAAAATAGTTGGATTCGAGACTTTGATGTCTGTTAATGTTTATTGATCCTCTGAATCAGAAAATATGTTTTTAGTGATGCCGTTAGTCTGTCTCTGTCTCAAACAAGAGCTGAAACAGTTTTACTAAACGGGTTGATATTTGGAATCTAGGGTTTTCATAAGGTTCCCCAGAGGACTAATTGAAATAACCGATTCATCCCCATAGTTAAGGGTACTTTACTTAATGCCGAAATTTTTCTAGAAATTGGTTCTAATGGATTTGATTAAAATACGAATCCTGGCATTGTTTGACATTTCAAACAAAACTGCTGCATCTCATTTAGCTCGAAATATGTCTTAGGGAGTACTTCACAAAAGAAAATATTTCTAATTTTGATCATATCCCTGCAACACTTTGAAATATGAAATATTTTTTTATTCCAACGTTGTAGGACTATTAAGAAAAATTATTATAATTTTTTATAAAACAAAAATCTTCCAAGCTCTAAGCAGATATACTTTCAAATTGACATCTGGGAAATGGGGATCCTTGCTTGCCCTGCTATTTGATGAACAGTGTTGTTACTTTTTTTTCTCAAAATATTTCCGTAACAGTGCAAATTATTTCATTACTGTCTTTGGTGGAATGTGAAGCTCTTTTTATACTTTATGTTTTTTCAACAATATATATTATTTCTTTTCATACATATTACGAGTTTTTAGTAAATGTCTACGAAAAATATTTACCATTGCATTCGTCCACATAAAACATAGATTTGAGAGTATGAGGTGATTCTGCTCCATGATTTACTTATTCAATTTTTGTAAGGAACGAGTGGATAAATTGTGAAATAGTTGCTGAAATTATATGGATGTTTGACAAAGTTTTATAAGAACGGATGGAACAATTTTGAATATTGGTTTTATTTAAAAGCTATTTAGGTGATGCTTTCTTTGTGACTAAAGTATTTTACTTACTATATGGAATTATTTACTTGAAAGTTTATTGCCAGACTTATAAATTTAACCTTGTTACAACATATAAACACTAAGAGGTTGTCTCACTCATCATCCTAATCCCAGTTGACCCGTATCAGCAACAAACTATAACACAACAACACATCGCGGCACTGTTTAACATTGGACTAAAATTGCCCGAGGTTCATTTCCAAAAGCCAGAGCTGAGCCACGCCCACAGAAAAAAAGAAGAATGATAAGCGCGAACTTACTGCGCTCTGTTGGCCACACTCGAACAACTCGTAGAGCTGTTCTTTTCCGCACATCTGGAGACGTGGAGCATGTTACAGCATGTTCTCGAAGCATGGTTTCCCCTTCCCCTCTCTACCTTCAGTTGTTCCCACTCCTCAAGAGCACGTGGCATACTTTTAGGTTATATAATGATTGTGTGTCTGAGTTGTAGACACATTTTATTTACTGGCTACAAGGTGAGCGACATTGTAAGAGGTTGATTTAAACGCTAGGTTATTCGAAAACCCCTTTTGGCCTAAAATGTTCTATTCCATTTAAAATTATTTTTCTGGAATAGTAATACTTAAAATTTATAAATTATGGGCACTATATGGACTTAGTAAATTTTGGGCTCTTAAAGCCATTATAATGTTTATTATCTTTGAAAGGTTACTTCAAACCGAGTTCACCTTTATTACGATACCTATGGAAGACCTTTGGATCCTGTGCCTTAATTTTAAACTTTACTCATCCACTTAGCGGATGGGTTCTTTTTTATCCTTTGGGTACCGCTATTCGAGACGGACTTTTAAAAATGATAACGTCGTTTGCCAGATCTTCTTATTGTAATAATTTAGGAAATTATGTCCATCTTGTTATTTATTTAGAGACTATCTACCTTGTTGAATATGTTTAAAGTTTATGAATTGTTAGTCAAAGAAGGGGCCACGAGCTGGCGAGGTTATACCGCAGTCTTGGCTTTATTTACTATTGTTATTTTTGCAGGCCATTAGACGGCGTAGTTTTCAATATTAAGACCCTTGTGAATAGATTATGATATGTTTAATATTATAATATTCTATTGGGTGGAACTTTGTCATATGAGACTACACTTTTATTGTTTAACCTATGAGAACTGTCAGTTAGGGTAACTCAACTTTTATGTATGTTTGCTGGATCGCTTTCCTGACCAATTATTTTATCTGGTGCTCTATTTGATAGTAAATTTAATGCTATGGCAGGACTATTTGAGATTAATTTGAAGGTCAATTTAGTATAGATTGTTTAATATATCTTTGAGTTGTCATTTATGGGCAAGAGTATTGTATTACCTCTGAAATTACCTTTGGTAGCTTGGTTCTCAGAGTATGATGTCGTTTGGGCTTTGACTTATTTATAAGACTCATCTATCCAGTTCATGCTAGTTTAAATAAATGTTTGCCTCTAATATATATATATATATATANTCCAACGCCTAACGCTATATGTTGTCTCACTCTCTCATTGAGCTGTATGTAATATGATGTTTGAATAAAATAACTTTCTTGTTTCCATCACCAACTGTTATTTCTGAATGTAGATAAAGGGGAGTTACACAAAAGTACGCCACCTATTCCTAATTAGAGTCCAGTCACCCTCATTACATCATATCCCTATATTTTTTACTAGTTCTATCTAATCTCCCTAATTACACCCCAACTCTATTTTGAACTATTTCTATACAGTCCACCTCTTTACACCCTATCTCTTTTAGCAAATTACGATTTAACCTTCTCCACTCTAAATTTTCTTAATATCTTTTTGGACCAAAAATATCTTCCTAATAACCGTGTTTCAGAGCACTATACATTTTTTTGGTCATATATGCTAAGTGACCATTTTTAATACCCAAAGAGAACAACCGGTGAAACTATTGTTTTGTTTATTGTGAGTTTTAGATTTATTGACAATAGACGTAGTATTATTTACTTACTTAAAATAAAATCATGCATTTCCTGATAATTATTTTCTTAGTATCTACTTTAATACCGTTAAAAAATCGTTCCTAGATATTAAAGCTACAATTAGACCCTACCCTACCAAAATGATTACGTTTGCAGCTATACCCAACTTTACTATCTTATCATAATTAAAATAAGTGTTGTTCGCAAGCTAATATCTTCTTTTACTCTTTAATATTTACCAAACATATAACCTAAGCTTATAAAATTTACTTATTTTAAGCTTTATGTTATGATTTTATTCATCGTTTGTTTGGGAATAAATGGCATAAATCCATTACGGCAATCTACATTCAGGTTGGTTCAGTTTGCCCATTTATCCCCCCTCTTTTAGCACCACTGACCATAGAACTTTACCATTTATTATCATCGAGGAATCAAGAGTAGTACAATAACCATAGACAATGTTTAGAACAGTAATAGAGGGTTCCATTTGTTTCAAATTTAAAGTTTATTGCTGTGGTCAGATGACAAAACCTGATATCTTTATTATTTTACAAAATTGAGTTATTATTATATTCACACCCCTCTCATTGAGATCTTTAATATGGCATAATCTGGTATGTCCTACGCCCTGTGGTAGTTAAGCTATGAATCTGTAGTTTTTACGTCGATTTTAAAGAAGGCAGGAGTTTATATGTGATATTTTGGTTTGGTCATCTTAGATATTTTCCAGCTTGAAGCAATTTGTAAGTGGCTGAAGGTGATATGTTGACTTATTTGGTTTTTTCATGTAAAATATTCTATTTTAACAAAAATATTCAAGTTAGCAGAAGCTGATATGTTTATATATGTGTTTTTGCCACTGAGCTGATTCATTTATAACTTATTTTAAACTTTCAAAAAAAATTCTATGTCACTATATTTGGTTTTTATATCTTGGAAAACTGTAGATTTTCTGTTGGAAAAACTTGAATTATATGGTTTAACCCTGGTTATGTTGAACTGTGTATAGTAGTGTGTTTATGTATTTGACTGCTGAACTCCTGTTGTTTTTTAGTTTAAAGTGAAAATGTTGGTGTGTAAAATTTGTAAGGTGGAGTTTAGTGATCGGGGTAATCTTATAGTACATAAGATACAGTGTAAAAATGAAGAAGAATTTGGCACAAACAATATAAGAAGCATACATCCCAGGACATTATTTGATATTGCTGGAAGTAGCAAGATACCAGACCAGACACAGTGGAATCTACTAGGCCAACCAGAAGCTCCCCAGATATGGAGAATTCATTTTCATTGGTAAGAAAAAATATTTTACTATAGGGTCTAGTACTTACTATTTACTTTATTGTCATTATAAAATTATTAGACATACTTATAAACGTTTTGTATTTTATAGCCTTGATACTATAATATAATTTTGTGACTGATTGACATATTCGGGATTGATTGATTTAAAATGTAAAATCATTCGGTTTCAAAATCAGACAATTTAAATAGACTCAAAACAAAATTATGGATACATTATTAGGTATTACTGGGCATAATTTTACAGTTTGTGACCAGTCAGGCATAAAGGATAAGGCAATGGCGTGGCTATGAACTACAAAACTATCGTAATTAATTAACCAGTGTCCTGACAGAAATTCCAGATAGAAAACTAATTGTAATGTCCTCCTTTGTGAGTAAACTCATGTTTTAGGCTATTTCACCTAACCTAAATGAAAATCAATAACAGGTTACGTCCTTTGGAAAGTCAATACCAATAAAATGAAAATAAGCTACTAAACCAAGTGAAGATGTTAAGTTTCAGATTAAAAGTGATTATTTTTTCTATTACAATCCAAGCCATCGAGAACATTGATGTATGGAGCCTAAAGCATTAGCTTTTTATTTTATTTTGCTATTATTGTAACCTATTCTAGATTTTAAAAACCTCTAGTAGAATAACAAAGTTTATCTGTGCTCAAGTTTTGGCTTGACATAAAAACTACCATGAAACTTTAATTAAATGATGGTTAAAATGTCCACAAAATGAAATGTTTGTAAATAACTCATTATTTAACTAACTCTTTTGTTTGAACAATGCATGTTCAGTGATACATGTGCTGTTAAAAAAATTATATATAGGATTACCTGTAATAATAATAATAATAATAATAATAATAATAATAATAATAGGTATTATTATTATTATTGGAATCATCCCCAGAACTTCCCAAAATGTCTGCCTAAAAAGAAACAAACAAACACAAATAGTTTAATAATAAAAATCAGTCAATCAATCAATCATTGTTTATTTAAGATTTAAAAGAAAAATTAAATAATTGAATTTTTGATGCAATCCCGACGTACCTAAAGGTACATCTTCAAGTCTTTCAGTTAAATAAATATTTTAAAAATAGTAAAATTTATAATAATAAAATAATTAAAAAACATAAAGCTTTACACATATAACATTTGTTTTCAAAAATATTTACATAGTTGTTTGAAGCATGCCTTGAAGTATCCAGTCTTTAATTTTGTTTTTCGCAATATTTATTTCAGGGATTTCTCGGAGTGTTGGTGTTTGCAAGTTAAATAATCTGGGGATGGTACATCTCAGTTCCTGTCAACCATGATAATTAGAGTATTTGCCGATTGTATACACTTCTTTGTTAGAAATTGAGCGGGTGATAATGGAATGGGTTTTTATTTGCTTGTATTTATCGGAATGGTAATATCCTATAAAGAGGATATACTCTAATAATTGGTTAATAAGTAGAATTTTATGTTGAATGTATGTCTGTTTGTTGGCATTTTTGGTACCAAATATAGTTTTCAGGATCTTTTCTTGTAAACGTGAAATTTTGATTGTGTAACATTTTGTCGTTCCTCCCCAGATGGATATGCCATAAGATATTATTGATTGAACTAATGAGTTATATATTATTACTGTAGTTTTGATATCCAAGTACATTCTAAGATGGTAAAAACATATGCCAATCCTTTTAGTTTGTTCTCAAGTTTTTTCACGTGCCTGTCTCATTTATGATGTTGGTCAATTATTAGTTCAAGGTAAGTATGGCTGTTTGTTGCGTCCAGTTTTTAGATACAGTCACAACATGTCTGTGTCCAATTATGCAAACAATTATAGCTGTGATGCGTAATATTGAATCTTGCATGGTGCATTTTAGGAGGAGCGATATGTATAAATTTAGTTTTCTTTGCATTTATACTAGACGACGGTCATGAGTCCACATTTGTATCTCGTTGTAGTCTTGTTGCAGGTTGTATTCTGCTATTTGGAGGTTTTCGTGAATAGTCAGTATTGCTGTGTCATTTGCGTATAGGTAGATGTGTCCATGCTTTACTTGTCTTGTGATAGTATTGACGTAAATTAGATATAGAATAGGTCCTAGTATTGAGCCTTGTGGTACTCCCATATTTGCCACTTTGGTTTCACTTTTTTTAGTGCTAATTTGTACATATAAACGTCTGTTAGTGAGATAAACCTTAAACCATCTCAAGTGCGGTCCACCAATTCCAATCATTTTTAATGATCTTAATAATATATCAATGTCAAGCGTGTCAAACGTTTTTTTGTAGTCAATAAATAGGGCCAAAACATGATTATTGTTGTAAAGAGCTTTGTTAATTTTATTAGAAAAAATTTCTAGAAGGTTTTTGACACTTTTGTGTTTTTGAAATCCATATTGCCTTGGGTTTATTATATTGAATTTATTTAAATAGTCTGTAAATTAGTTAGCCATTTATCTTTATAATATCTTCTCAAAAGTTGGTAAAATTGCTATGGGTCTGTAATCACCGTGGTCTAAATGGCCCCCACCTTTGTAAATGGGTCTAATTAGAGAGCATTTCATCTGGTTGGGAAATGTGCCAGTTTCTATTGAGGTATTTATTATGTCTACTAGTGCCGGAAATAAATTTGGTCCTATTTTTATTATTTCCATCATTGTAATGTTATAATAGCCTGGTGATTTGTTTTGTTTTAATGAAGAGATAATTTTATTAATTTCTGTACCGCTGGTTTTATGTATGAACAATGAAGTGTTGGCTATTGTGTCTTCTATTTGTGTAAGTTTTGTATCGCATTTATGCAAAATTACAATTATTCCATTGTCAAAAGAAAATGCAAAATTGTTACACACAGTTTTCAAGTTGTCTGTATTTTTTAATGTGTGTGTAAGTTCTTCATCTAGGTTATTTTTGCTACGTTTACCTATCACTTTGTTTACTTCACGCCCCTGAATAGTTTCAAATGGTGTTCAATTTTGGCTTTGTTTATAGCTCTTTTTACCTTTTCCCTCTCTTTTTAATATTCCTGCTCGTAAATTATATTGTTTGGATTTGACTTCCATTGACGATGGAGTTTATTTCTGATTTTAATTTTTCCTAAAAGGTAGGCATTAATCAAAATTGTGTTGGTTGTATTTTGTCCTGAGATTGGCCAATTTGTTGTATTATATACTTCCTTAAAAGTCAAAATTATTTTGTCATATTTTGTGTTCAAGTCTTGTAAGTCCGTAGTCAGGTTTCCCCAATCCAATGCTTTTAGTTTGCTTAACGAAGACTTTCTATTTATTTTAAGTATTTTGTTTGCGGAAGACAGTGAGCATTTATTTGGTGTATTTTTATACATTATTTTCATCGCTGTAGGGTAGTGATCTGACATTTTTATACTAATTATTCCTGGTATTACAGCATAGTGATCTTTTGATATACGTATATATAGGTGGTTAATAACTGATCTAACTAAATTGATTTTATAAACTTCTTCCCGAGTACACTTATTAATTACATTTTTTATGCCCTTTTCTGACAAGTTATACCCTTCAATGTTATAAAGATTTACTTGTTCATTTGTTATCCACGTTTCAGTAAATATGATAATATCGAAAAAAATTAGCTACCGTATTTAATTTTTTTTTAACTCCAATTCTTTTTATATAGATCTGACATTCCAGGCGATCACATTCAAGCTATTATTATTCGAGTTTTTAAAGCGGTTTTGAAAATTCTCTAGGGTTTTATATTTTCCTGTATTTATATTAAAATTTATATCAGTTAACAGTTCGTTAGTGATGTGGTCCATCAGTATTGTGTAACTTATATTAACAAATTTGATCAAGATAATATACAAATAATTACACAATTTTGTCAATGTCATTATCTTGTTGAATCACAATTTTGTCAGGTGTGGCAGTTTTCCTAGCAAGAGTTTATTCATTTTTTCCACACACATAATGGTAGCCTCTTTCCCTACCTTTTGATTTTGCCTTCCAAAACAAGGTCTTGAATTACTGCGACAAGTTATTGTTGAAGAACAAAGGACTTTTGTCACCATTATTAAATACATCGTTTTTCACTAACTTCCTACTTGACTGTCTATTTTTTGAA
The DNA here is from genome assembly GCA_902141375.1 of Timema poppense. Classification (NCBI taxonomy): domain Eukaryota; kingdom Metazoa; phylum Arthropoda; class Insecta; order Phasmatodea; family Timematidae; genus Timema; species Timema poppense. The sequence goes on along the minus strand of CABFOV010000817.1, from coordinate 112,693 downwards.
CTTACAGCTGCCATCACTTCCTCTCTCTTTCGCCTGGAGGCAAAACGAACAATGACTGGGGGTGGGAGACCCCTTTCACTGTTTGCGCGAGGGGAGGCTGTGGGCAATCTCAATGTCATCGACCTTGAGTTCTACCTCTAGTGCTTGTCCCAGCGTTGTCAGATTTTATTCTAAATTTTCGTTTGGTGTTTGGATCATACCGTGTATTTCCATATTATTTCTTCTGGTGTATTGTCCTAGAGAGTTTATTTTCTTTTCAAGAAATACATTTTTCTCAGAAAGAGATTGATTTATGGTTTTGAGATTGCACACTTCTGATTTAAGTGATGCAATTTAAGCTAGGCAGCTACTTATTGGTTTTTAAACGTCATCATTTTTACCAGAGACAAAGTTGACTGATTCTTGCAGTTTTGGTGTTAAGCTGCTTGATTAGGGAAATTACTTAATCACTAGATGATAAGTCACTTACACCCACCAGATCCACATTGTCTTCTTCGGCGGAAGCACACGCATTCACTGAACGACACACTTTACAGCGCTATGCTTTTTTGAGGTTCTTAGAATTGGCTTTATATGTGTTAAAACTAATCCCAGAGCAGTCATCGAAATGAAAATCACTTGCATAACAGATTATTTTTTACCGAGTACCCGTNAAATTTTCAATATGTGGCGGGCTAGCTTGAGCTCAAGTTGGCCCGCCACATTAAATATTTTTTAAATTGGCCAGTTTCACAGCACAAATGTTCATGTTCGGGCACATATGAGCACAAATAGAGCACAAACGATTAGACAAAAAAAAACTTTTTTTCAGCAATGTGGCGGGCCAACTTGAGTCACGTCAAAACGAACAATGACTGGGGGTGGGAGACCCCTTTCACTGTTTGCGCGAGGGGAGGCTGTGGGCAATCTCAATGTCATCGACCTTGAGTTCTACCTCTAGTGCTTGTCCCAGCGTTGCCAGATTTTATTCTAAATTTTCGTTTGGTGTTTGGATCATACCGTGTATTTCCATATTATTTCTTCTGGTGTATTGTCCTAGAGAGTTTATTTTCTTTTCAAGAAATACATTTTTCTCAGAAAGAGATTGATTTATGGTTTTGAGATTGCACACTTCTGATTTAAGTGATGCAATTTAAGCTAGGCAGCTACTTATTGGTTTTTAAACGTCATCATTTTTACCAGAGACAAAGTTGACTGATTCTTGCAGTTTTGGTGTTAAGCTGCTTGATTAGGGAAATTACTTAATCACTAGATGATAAGTCACTTACACCCACCAGATCCACATTGTCTTCTTCGGCGGAAGCACACGCATTCACTGAACGACACACTTTACAGCGCTATGCTTTTTTGAGGTTCTTAGAATTGGCTTTATATGTGTTAAAACTAATCCCAGAGCAGTCATCGAAATGAAAATCACTTGCATAACAGATTATTTTTTACCGAGTACCCGTCCTTAATTATTTTATTAAAATTTTCACAGTTAGAAGTCATGATGTGCAGAGGGGAATCAAAAGACTGCGGAGCTACCTGCAACGCACGTCGGTCATCTCCAGTGTCACCAGCAATAATAATAATAATAATAATTAGCCTATTTGTGTTTGTTTCTTTTTAGGCAGACATTTTGGGAGATTCTTGCTTAGCTAGGGCTTTAAAGTGTTTTTTATTTTTATTTTTTGTGTTGTGGAAAACTTTGAGGATATCCAGTAGGCACACAGAGTGGATGGATGCAGCTATGTGTATAAATAATTTTATATCTGTTTTAGTTGAAATACTTGTTTTTTATTTTACAGTTCTGACCTATTCTTTATTTTATTATATTGTATCCTGATGTATGTAATTGTGTATTGAATTTGATACATACAGGCACAAGATGTTAAGTCTTGTGGCTTAACTTGACCTTAAACATTATTATATAAATGTATTTAATTTTGTTTTTGTTTTTGACTAGTTTTCATAGAGATTCCACTGACAGGGTGTATAACTTATTCACACTGTTAGCTTAAAGTACAACATGTATGCTTCCATTACTATCCATCTACAAAAATTCAAATGTATAACTTGGTGTAAGTATAGGATGTAATTGTCACTGGCTTGATTTCCCCCCCCCCAGCTGTAGCAGTTGGTGAGTTTCTAGAGCTCCCTACTAGCTATCTGCAGCACATACTACAGAACAAGAGCTTCAAGCCAATGAATCGAGTGATGTTAAACTGCAGAGTCTACAACTGAGCCGATGCCAAAGAAGAGAAAAGTTATTCGGAAAAGGGAGGAAGAGAAATAAAAGAAGGATCAAGGTTTGTCATATGTCAACCACCATGGTAAAAGTTTTCAAGGGAAAGCTTTATCCCCAAATATATAAAGTGCTGTAGGCTTAAGTGCGAATAAAGATGTAACTCTGAAAAAAAAAACTCGAAATTTTGAATGCATTTATTAAGAAGCCAAAAGAAGTGAAAGATGATATACTTTGATGTCGAATCTCAATTTATGAAGAAAAAAAAACTACTAGGAAAACGAATACTGCTAAAACTCACAATAGACAAATAACTGCCAATTATAAAGTGACTGTTGGAACATTACAAATTAGCATTTGTAAAAAGATGTTTATGTCTGTTCATGGGGTCACTATGGATAAAGTTAACTATATTATTCATAAACCTTGTTCCTCACCCACTGATTTTCATGGGCACGATAAAAGAGGTCAGCAAACTCCTAAAAACAAGTTGATTGAATAACGGGTACAGATAAGGGCGTTCATAGAAAAGTATCCAAAACATGAAAGCCATTTTTCCCACCGGGACTGTCTCAATGAAATATTCTTGCCTAGCCATTTGAATATAAAAATTATGCATGACAAATATAAAAAAAATGAAGCTAGAAAGTGGAGAAACCCAAACTGCTTGCAATGATGTATTCAGGCATGTTTTCAACAAAACAGGGTACAAGTTTAAACAACCATACTTGGATACCTGTAAAAACATGTGATGAGTTCGTCACAATGAAGCGCAATGCATCCAGCACAAAGACAAGAGAAAAAATTTCCGAGCAACATAATACCCATGTCATAGAAGCACAGAAAGGCTATGACAGTAGAACTAAGGACAAGATTTTTGCAAAAGAAACGGAAAATCGGACAGTCTTCGTATTTGATTTACAACAGGTACTCCCATGTCCATTTCTATTCACGAATATTGTGTATTATAGGAGACTTCTATCAGTGTACAATCTAACCATTAGAGAGTGCTCTTCTATGGAATCTTCAGAATGCTATATGTGGAATGAAGCAACTGGAGGTTGAATCTACAAGAAAATCACAAGTCTACCTCCTCAAGTCGAGCACGTGATCACTCATTCAGATGCTGCAGGGGGACAAAATATAAATATTAATATGGCCTGTATGCTCACTTTTGTTAAAAAACAACAACACTAAAGCTGACTGAACAGAAATTTCTTCTATCTGGTCACACTAGACTTGAATGTGACAGTGATCACTCGAGAATAGAGAGAGCTAAAAAGAAAATTGATTTTCAGAAAATGAAGATTATGGTTCCTCGTGACTGATTTCACTTTGTAAGACTGGTTAGAGGACAGAAACCCTTTAGTGTCACTAAAATGACCCAAAATAACTTTTTGGCATTTTATAAGATCTTGACTAATATTCTCATTCACCAGAAAGAAGACAATGAAGGGCATAAAATGAAGTGGCTTAAAATAAGAAGCCTTCGCTATACACCTGATTTTGGTGTAATACAATAAAAGTGCTCGTTGGATGAAGTAGAGCCATTCAAAGTTCTTAACCTCAAGACAGATGTAAGGCGAAGGAAACTCGCCAAGAAACAGTCTAATCTTGGTGAAACAATGACAACTGTTGTTTGTCGCTCATACAATCAACCTTTGGGTATAAATCCCCTGAAAAAGTGGGGCTTATTGTCTGAGTTAACTCTAATAGATCAAGATTTCAGCGATTTATATAAGAAGTTGCCTATTCCTGATCGAGCTTTAGAATTTTATGAGATCCAAGATCAATTCGAAGAAGATAACTATTATAAGGTCATTTTAGTGATATAAGAACATCAATTTGTCTTAATGAAAATAAAATGTTTTTCAAGAATTCTGTATTTTTTTCAAAGCCTCAAAATATTTAGTTATCTCACTTATCAGGTTTTTCCAGCTTACCAAACAAATCTTATATATATTGTTGTAAGATGGCAAAACATATTAATATGTTGGAAAAGTGAGAAAATCTTGGTTGTGGCCAACGCTTATCAACAAAACTTAAACATAATATTCAACATGTATGGTTTAGTGAAATTAACAGCAATCATATAATCTTTTATCATTTCTAATCTGCTAGATGGATTCAAACTATATCTGAATTCAAAATAACTCTCCTGAAAAATTAGCAAAAGTGCACATACCAGGTTTGGCCATCTGATCACAGATTTAATATATCTCATATAATAAATAAAATATCAACACATGGTACTATTTCAGTGAGAAATAGCCAAATGTGGGAAGGTTAAGGCGTACTAAACTAGATAACCTACAATATCTATTAAATTTATATTTTTGATGGCATAGGCCTACACATCTCACAGTGTGTTGACAATTTTTAACAAACAAAACACACCAAAATAATGAGGTTAGGTAAAAAAATCAGCATAAAAGAGGCTATATTATTTAATAATAAGCACCGCATCTTGCTACCCATATAGGTTATGCTACCTAATAGGCTAATGTTAAACACAAGGCAATAAATTCAAGCTTAGACTACAACAATGGCAATTAAAAGAGCAAAACATTTGTTATGTAACAATTAATTTACCAAAACTATTAATTACAATACAATTAGTTTATTTCTAGACTTTCTTTGTGTAGATAATTTCATCTTAAAATGTATGGCTCAACATGATTAAAAGGGGCATATAGGCATATGCAAAAGATTGTTTAGTATTTTAATAACCTACAATATGGACAAATATTGTAATTAAAAATAGTATGGAATTCACGGGGAATTAAAATACATCCCTTGTATTATTTTAATATAATACTATACATTAATCTGTAACTTTAGAGTGCCATTTTGATTGACGCCAGTTTGAGGAACATAAAGCTGATCCGCTATGAAAGCTTTAACAAGATGCCGTGCCAACAATTTTTTCAACACATTTTATTCATTGGATAAAGAGTACACCAATAAAGGTAGACTTAATCTACATTTAAATGCATAGGAAATATCTTAGGTCTAACTAAACCTATGCTAATGATGTTTTAGTTCAGGCTCCTAGTGTTTATTAATTATTATTTAAATGTTTTGTATTAAACGCAGTTTCTTACATCACATTAGCCTAACACTTTAAACACTTTTTTTTTCAATTAATCATAGTATTAAAATAGCAATGGTGTATGAGCGATCTATCTGTTTAATATAGTTAAGATTAACAACAACAACAATGTAATTCCGGAGGACCAGTTTTAGGTACACTAAAACAGAGAAGGGAATTGAACGTTGGTTTAGAAAAAAGATGTACTATGTGGAGCCTACCTTCAAGGGGTGTCTTTGGCTGGAGATCCAAGAAAACCTGAGAGCGATGGTCTTGATCCGAGGATGGTCTTCTTAATAATATTAATTTGTGAGAGGAGCCCCCCTAAACAATCACGTTTTATAAGTAAATATTATATTAATTAAAAACACACACAGAGAACATTATTAACCTATTATCTATGGATAGTCACGCACTAAATCACTTTGCACGGAGTTTTTTTAATGAATTTTTTCAAACGAAACATAGCCAGCGAGGTTCACCAAGATGTGATAAAGGATGGAGATCAACGCACACTATTTGTAGAGTAGTACACGGCAGGCGTAAGAGGGTTGACTTGGGAGTTAGAAGAGGGTAGAGGGATGGCAAATTCCAAGAAATATGCAGGCATGCAGAGTTGAGTGAGGGGAATAGGGGTGGAAATAACCAAGTGAAACTAGTGAATAATGGAATATTCAACATACCGGCCCCCTTGAACCGATAGTAGGTTCAATAAAAAGGTAGAGATATAGAGAGAGCTAACAGACAAGAAGAGAAACGAGTAGAAAAACCAGAGAAGACAATGCATTATTTGAGGAGTAATGGGAAGACCTTAACTGCAGGTCGAGAGAGAGAACCTGAAGAAGTTTGAAGAGTCACAACTCGTCTTACGCCATCAGATCCTGGAAATGTTACGGTTATTCTTCCAATGCACCACGAGAGGGGAGAGGTCTTTTCCCATGAACTAATACTAGGTCACCAATTTTCAGGTTATTAGTCTTCACTGTCCACTTCGAGCGTTGCTGAAGAGTATGCATATATTCCATCTGCCACCTGTTCCAGATACACTGAGAAAATGACTGGACTAGCTGCTATCTCTTGAGGCGGTTCGATGTACCTTCTGCGAAGTCGACTTTGGGAACTGAGCTGAGAGGGGATCTAATTAAAAAATTCCCTGGAGTCAAAAACTGATTTCAGAGGGATCCACTGAGATAGGAATGAGAGAAAGAATTGAGCATTACATCCACTTTTGTTTTGAATGTGATGAACTCTTCAAGTGTCAAGATCTGCGTTCCAATCACTCGGGTTAAAGGATGTTTGGCGCTCCTTATTGCTTGTTTCCATAATCCCCCTTGATGAGGAGCTGCAGGTGGTTGAAAATGGAATTGGATGGAGTGTTTAGCTGCAAAGTGATTCAAATTTTGCTGAGTCTTTTTTAGGTTGAGAAAACCAAGAACTATTTGAGTCAATTGAAAAGATGCTCCAACAAAGTTTGTGCCACAATCAGAATAAAGATCGTTGCACAATCCTCTCCGTGAATCAAATATAGTGACGGTGGCGATAAACGTATCCGATTATAAGTCAGTGACAGCTTCGATATGCACGGCTTTGGTAGAAAAACAGATAAACAAACACAAACATGCCTTAACAGACTGGAGGGATCTGAGAGAGTGTATCTTCACCAAGATAGGACCTCCATAGTCCATTCCAGTTTTCAGAAACAGTCGAGCTGGGGTGACACGTGTCTCGGGTAGATCTCCCATCATAGGTGGAATAAGTCTTGGCTTACATTTGAAGCATCGAATACACTTGGGAGTTCTTGAGCGGATTATACTGCAAGCGGACATAATCAAAAATTTCTTGCAAACCGTTGCTTGCAGGAGTTGGGGACCGGAGTGTAGAGTGTCATGATGGTAATGATCGATAATCAGATTTACAACACGATGAAACTTGGGCAAAACAATAGGGTGTTTAGAACCACGAGGAAGGTTATAGTGCCGTAGCCCTTATCCAACTCGGATTACACCATGTTCATCTAAAAATGGTGAATAATGCTGAAGTCCTGGACTACAAATTTTATCCTTTTGGAGAGCTGAGATATGTTCAGCAAAATGACCAATTTGAATTTTTTTACAAATTGTCAGGATAGATTCACTAATTTCTTCAGGGGTGAGTGGTCCGGCTAATCGTGGTTTACCCTTAGAGTTGTTGACGAATCGCAGTACGTAGGCGATGACGTGAGTGAGGGTTGTCCATAATGAAAACTTGAAGAGTAGCTCTCATTCTTGAGACGGAGTTGAGATCAGCACGTTTAAGGGTGAAGGTTTCACTTCTAGAAGATGTGCGTTCAGCACAGGTGTAAAGGGCGGTGATAAGGAGCGAATCCAGAGTGGTCCATGCCACCAAAGAGATGGTCATAGAGCTGGGTTGGTGAGAGACCACGAGAAGCATAATCAGCAGGGTTGTGAGTCGATGAAATGTGAGATCATATGTGAGATGGGGCCCATGCTTGAATTTGTGCAGTACGATTTGCAACGTACACCTTCAAGCGGTAGGGAGGGGTTTGGATCCATGACAAGACAATGGATGAATCGAACCATGCAGTGGTTGAGTCTATGAGGCACTGGTAAAAGAGAGGAGAGGATCAATATTTCAGGAGTTTGGCAAGAAGATGAGCACCACAAAATTCTAGGCGAAGTATCGAGAGGCGTTTGAAAGGTGCAACACGTGATTTTGCCAAGATAAGAGTGACCTTGAACATGTTATCTTGATAAGTACATATTACGTACACAACGGTGGTGTATCATTGTTCTAATGCATTTGAGAATCCATGAAGTTGTATATTTACTGATTGAGACCGTGAGAGAGAGCGTGGCACCGTAACTTGTTGAAGCGAGGGTAGTTCCTTGAGAAAGGTTTTCCAACGGGTAGCCACTTCACTTGGAAGGGGTGAGTCCCATTGAAGTCCAAGAGTCCATAAATATTGGAGAAGAGATTTCGTACAAAATACTACCGGAGTTACCCAACCACATGGGTGATAGATTTGTGCAACGGTTGAGAGAACATTGATCTTAATGGATACAGTCTCAACAATGTTTATATTGTACGAAATGGTATCAGAGCCTGGCGTCCACTGGAGACCCAGAATGCTAATATGAGGTTGTTCTTGGGTTAGAAAGTAGAGAGACTTTTCTCAGTGTTCTTCTGGCATGGATTTCAGAAGCTGGGGTGAATTGCTGGATCATTTTATAAGTTCAAAGCCCCCTTTTGAGAGAAGTGTAGTGAGTTCGGTTTGTAAACTGAGCGTATCTTCGACCGTGTCCGATCCAGCGATGATGTAATCCACAAAAACTTGGTTTTGTAAGACGGATGCAGCACGAGTAAAGAGATGTCCTTCTTTTTGGACCAATTGACATAGAGTTCTTAGCGCCAGAAATGGTGAGCTCGGCATACCATAAGTGACAGTTGTTAGTTGGTAAATGGAAAGTGGAGTGGCTGGATCATCACGCCAATAAATGTGTTGATATTTATGATCCTCCGAATGAACCCTGATTTGGCGATACACCTAACGAATGTTACACTTGAACACAAAGGAATGTCGTCGAAAGTGGAAAATGACGTCACAAATGTCATTTTGAATCTTTGATCCAGGCAAGAGCGTATCATTAGTTGAGGTACGAGCACTAGCGTCAAACACTACCCGAAGTTTCGTGGTGGAACTATTTTGTTTGAAAACACCTTGATGAGGTAAGAAGTAGTGTGGCACGTCTGGGGAGGGTTGAGTGTCACACAAAATTATATGGCCAGAGTCGAGATAATCTTGCATGAATTCAGAGTACATGCATCTGTGTTTGTCGGCAATGTCTGACGTTCCAAGACGGGAGTGAGATTCTTTGAACGGAAGTCTCACGACATACCGTCCTGTGTCATCCCGGGAATTAGTGGATAGAAAATGGTCTTCACACAATAGTTCTTCTTCAGTTGGTCCAGCTTGATAGGGTGGTTCTTCATCTTGTCAAAATCGTTGTAAAGATTCATGAAGGTCATGATCTGAGGTTGAGAGGAGTGTGACCAGACCACCAAAATCATTTGATTTGTTGTTGAGCGAGAGTGGCAAAGAATGAGTGGTTCCCATAGTGACATAATCAAATATTTATCCAAATGCCACAGGCAAGTAAGGGCCGAGAGTGTGGTGATCACCAGTGAGAGCATTATAAAAGAGGTCCGCTCCAATTAGAATATCAACCGGACTTGGGATATCAAACGTGGGGTCAGCTAAGACAAAGCTTTTGAGTTTTTGTTTGATATTAGGGTCAATGTAGGTACGTGGAAAATCAGAAGTTATCTTGTCCAAGATTGTTACTGGATGTGAACGAGGTAGAACATTGCCATTAATGGCGGACAGATTTAGGTTTGTCATTCCCTTGGTGTTTACATGACAAAGAGATATGCCATTTATGTCTTGTGCCAAGTGGGACCTAGTTACGCTCAAAAGCTGAGAACAGCTCTCAGTGATAAATCTGCACTGAGCTGCAGAGTCTAGTACCCCTCGCACTATTTGGGGAGGACCAAAAGAAATAGTGAGTAGAACAAGAGTAGTTGCTAAAAGCACTGTGGTATTTGGTTGACTTGTAAGACCAATAAAGGGAATAAGTGGAGTAGTATCCCCTGTATGATTTTCATGGAGTGATTCTGGTGACTGGCGAGCCTCGTGACCTTGTGATGAGTGTGGGTTTGACGAGGAGGTCAAGTGAAGCAATGTGTGGTGTCTTTTGCTACAGTGTATGCAGGTTCGCGTCGATTTACAGTCTCGTAAATTGTGGGCATTTCCGAGATAATTAAAACAAAATTGATTAGAACGTATAAAGTCAAATTGTTCTTGAGAAGTCTTATTTTGAAATTGAGTGCACTTATATATACTGTGAGTGCTTTGGTGGCAAAATACACAATTCTCTGGGGTTTAGCCCACGCCAGTCAGTAAGGCAGTAGGCCTAGAGGTTGGTTGAGTGTATCGGGGTCTTGAACTATATAGTTGAGGTTTTGAAGTGGCTTGCGTGCGATATGAGGGTTGGGAAATTCTTGTAGTAAATTCGGAACCTGCTGTTGCATTTTATAAATGCTGGCATTCTGTTTCTAAGTATAAAATTAACTCAAGCGCATTTGGCATACTTGAATTAGTTCCACGAGAATCTTCAAACCGCTTTCGTGTTTCGTGGTCCAACTTTCACAGAAGAGAAGCGATTAAGAGCGTTTCCTTCATAATATCATAATCTTGGGCAATCAGAGCTTGGCTATTTTCAGAGTAGTTAGCCAAGAAATGTCTTAGGCTGTCTAGTGAGACATGATAAATATGGGGAAGGTCTAAAATCTTGTCGAGATGGATAAACTAGTCGGCGAACCTGATGATATCTTTTTTGAAGTAAGTTCCAGGTGATTGAGTAGTTATAATTGGAAATGGGGATGCCTTGTATGGCCTTGAGCGCATCACCTAGAAGAGAACTTAGCAAATATTAGAGTTTTTCTACATGAGTCAATGATGTATTTGAGTGTATTGTTGTTTCAAACGAGTTGGAGAACACCATCCATTGTTGCAGGTTTCCATTAAAAGTGGGCAAATTCAACTTGGGCAACAGGACTGCGTGGGTGTGAGGAACAGGAGTGGTAGGTACTGACGTTGGTCTTAAACAGTGGCTCCTGAATAGCTAGAATTAATACTCTAATTCGACAATCAATTGTGTGTAAATCTAATATAGAGTCTTGCAAAGTGGCTACTAAAGTTTCATCAAGGTTTTTGGGATCAGATTCTAGAAACTTATCGAGAAGAGCACTGAATTCTACGGTTTTTGATTTAGCTTCTTTTTGACTAGATAATATTCTTTGAGTTTGCGAGTCATTTAATTTTTGAAGTTCTTCGACCGAGTCAATGTAATTGTTGATTGTGGTCAGCCTATTACTAATCAAGCCTCTTTGGCGTTGAAATGTATTGAATTTAATTGTTGAGAGTATTAGTTGGAGCGTGAAAATTCAGATAAATTTTAGTGTAAATAAATTTAACAACAATAAAACAATAGCAAAACGAAAGTCACTGAGCAATTAACAATTGAAGTTAATTGAATTAATATGCAACAATATCAATCTTGAGTAATGCTAGTTGAGTAGAAAATTAATTATATATTACCCTGAATCCTCCTTAACCAAAATAAGTAACAAACTGGAACTCCAAATAACAAAAATCAAAAGGGGATCAAAAAGGGGGCAATAGGAGTGAGTGATTGGAATTCTGTGCTTTGAATACCCGAGTTCGAAGATTCTAAACTCAGATCTCGCAACTCACACCAGTTGCGGAAGAAGATATGTGGAAGGTTAACCTCATGTAAATCATTAAAAGATATTTCTCTCAAAATTAAAGTAAAAAGATTAAAGTTATACAACATAAGGAAAATGGTAAGCCAAACCAACTAAATAAGGGATGAAGTGGCTTCAAGTTGATATTTATTTAATAAGACATTAATTTCATATGAGAATATAAATAAGAAATAAAAACTGACTAAGATGATCATTAAAATTTACAAAATTTTCCAACAAGCCGTTATTTCAATAATCAGGTAGCAGGTGAAGTTTCAATAAAGGTAATAACTATATAAATAAATATATATATATATATATATATTGGGCGCCAGCATTAAATAATACAATACTAAAATGAGGCATTAGCCCTGTAATAACATTATCTATAGCTCACGACTCCAAATCGTACTTTCCTGAGTTAATAAATATCGTGAAAATATTTTCCTCGCTAAGCATTTAAAAGTAAATACATATCATGAATAATTTACAATTAGTCCATAAGAAGTCTTCAAAATAATTAACCAATATCCCATTAAAACTAACGCTAAACAATATCAAAGCCATAACAAAATATTCAATTTAAAATTAAATACGTCTCATAAGTTATTTACATTTAGACCATAAGAAATCGTCAAAACAATTAGCCTACATCCCATTAAAACTAGCGCTAGCAATATCAAAGCCATAACAAAATATTCAATAGAACCTTTTTTTAATCCAGAATAACAAGATAAATCTTAAAGACATCACAATCTTTTAGAGAATCAGGTTAAATTTAACGCTTTACAAAGATCCCAAAATATCAAGATATTTCCTGCGTAAGTAGTAGAATTAAATATCGGCATTACAGCCCAAAGTTAACGAAAATTGATATTTTCACATACAATAATCGATTCACTTCAGAGCACATGATTAGCTCGATATAGTCCCTAATCAATTTTTTTATGAATTGACTACACGATATAAATAAAGGATTCAAATATATTTGTACATAATATTTACCAAAAGGTTGAAAGAGAATTTAGAAAAAAGATATAGAAGATAATAAATATATGTAAAAAATATATATAAAGAAATTAATTACGAAGCCAACAGGAATTTATATCTTACATTTTACAAATCTTAAGCTGGAGCTTCCCCTTCCTTCAGCTATAATAAAGTACAGGAGTGACGACTGGTTGCCCTGCCGCCACTCAATATATACAATACAATCCAGATATATCTGATGGTGGGAAAAGGGGTGGGGGACAAAGAAATGGAACATTCAGGAACAAAATATGCGCATGACCAAAGCTTCTACACACGTCTCGGCGTTTCGAGGTCATCCTAATTTGCATACGAGTGAAATGTCTCTGCCGATAGAGTCTTTGTAGCTCAAGTTTTTTGCGTCTTTTTTCACAACACCAGGCGATCAGTCTTAATTATGTTAATGGAGAGTGTAGTTGTATTGTGCTTGGGTGCGGGGAGCATTCCGATGGGGTGAGTACCGAGATTCTTGTTTATTTCTTGTGGCCCAATGCTATAACAGTTTAGAACTGTCAGAGATAAAAATGCACATACACACGAAATTATTTCTATTGCAACAAAGAGTTTTTTTATACACTGAATTGCTAATTGGTTGCTCATTGGTTGAAACGGTCATGTGATGACGGATATTGACTCTGTAATCGCTAGTAGAATTTCTTATGGACCAGGGACACTGATTACAGACTACAGACATATGGAATGGAGTTTGTGTCAGGGGATGGAGGGGGATATACACATTAATCCCATAAGAAATTGCTAATTCAGTGTAAAAAAGTGACTTTGGGACCTGGGCAACCAGATTTCTGCACGTGGACGAGCTGGATGTCTGCAAAATGAGCCCTGGACGGTGTGCACGTGGGGTCCCATCAACAGACCAACAGGGACAATCTTCGCAGACGCGACTCTACACTCCATCTCCGGCTACTGCCCAGACCCGCCCTAATACTAGTCAGGGTCCATCAGGGATCGCCTCGAAATCAACTGAGCAGAGATTACAGCGGCCCTGATGACCATCAACTGGCACGCCGAGAAACACCCCGACCAGAACATCCGGCTTGGGACGGACAACACCACCGTCTTCCACTCCCTGATACCAGGGAAAGGCTGGGTTTTTACCAATCCAGAGGTCTGTGCACCTCACGCCAAAACCTTCCACCCTCTCCGGTGGCGTGAGGTGACAGTATTCTGGATTCCGTCAGAGCTAAACCCAGTCGACGTCACGTCCCGAGCCATTCTACGAGAACTACGACAAGACATTGACGAAGAAGATGAACTGCTGGATCCAGCTATATACATTAAATAGCTTGTTATACTATGTACCTTTGAACCATGTATTCTTGTCTCTAATTAAAGAAATGGGCCCCTAAAGAAGCCCGGGTCTCCCCCTAGCTCTTTGGCAAGTCCTAAAGGACCTTCCCTCGCCTTTGTACCAGCCCCTCAGCCAGTATAAAAGCGAGGGGAGACAATCCTCAGGACTACGTTCTCTGCTTTCATAAACCGGGTAAGGACCCGGCCCTAGCTTCGTCCTACCGACCGATCAGCTTGCTCGACTGTCTGGGCAAGTTGTTCGAGAGACTACTACTGACGAGACTGACCCGACATGTTCGCGAGGCGGGCATCTTGGTGGATGAGCAGTTCGGCTTTCGGGCGGGACACGCTACGTCCCACCAACTTGTCCGGCTCGTGGAGCAGGTCACGAGGAACTTCAACATCAACAGGCTGACTGGTGCTGTCTTTCTAGACGTGGCAAAGGCCTTCGACCGTGTTTGGCACGAAGGTCTCCTTTTCAAACTCCTCTCCCTGAACCTGCCCTTCTACCTAGTTAAGGTTGTTCAATCTTACCTATCCCACCGCACCTTCTCCACTACCTTTGGGAACGCCACATCCCAAGTCAGAAGCATCCGGGCTGGAGTGCCGCAGGGTTCCATGGTGGGCCCTGTGCTCTTCAGTCTGTATGTGAATGATATTCCAAAATCCCCAGGCACCGAGTTGGCACTGTATGCGGACGACACGGCTCTAGTAGCAGAGTCGTGGCGAGGGCAGCTGGTGGAGAGGCGACTTCAGACGCACCTGACGCAGTTGGAGGGGTGGCTGACTACCTGGAGAACGAGTATTAACGTGGAGAAGAGCACCGCAGTGCTCTTCACATGGAAAAGAAAGTACTACAGGCCGGCTCCACTCCGGCTGTTCGGAGAACAGATCAGATGGGCGGACAGTGCTAAGTACCT
>CABFOV010000817.1:72891-96849 GCA_902141375.1 Timema poppense | reverse complement strand
ATCCCCCCCCCCCACCCATTGCCCTCCTTGATCCTATCGTATTTTTATTTTCCGGCGTAGATCCTCGGTATAAAACGAGTGAACCCAATACCCACATTATGGCATTTTATTGTAACTAATCGTCAAAGAAAGAACTTCTGCTCCAGCACCACCAAATACTGACGGCCATGGTGTCACTGGCGCCTGTTTCACCGCCGCGTCGCAGAAGTAGTCTAATCTAATTCATCAAGTATTATGTCAGTAGTTATTCTTTTGATTTATATGTCCTTTAGACATAATTTGTAGTGATGGAAAGAGTGTTTTGATGTGTCTTCGGACAGTAGTTATAATTATGTGTTTTCTAAGTCCTTCAGACGTGTTGTTTATAGTCAGAGCGACTAATAATGTTTTCTAAGTCCTTCAGGCATGTTTTTATATAGTCATAGTGACTAAGTTTCTAAGTCCTTCAGATATGTTGTTCATAGTCAGAATGACTGCCTATGTTTCTAAGTCCTTCAGATATATTTATAGTCAGAGTGTTTAACTATGCTTTCTAAGTACTTAAGACCCACCTCGGTGGCGTAGTTGACTAACACGCTTGTCGTGTTGAGCTTGACTGCTGAGGACGGGGAGATCGATGTTCGAATCTCGGTCGGGTGAACTGGGGGTGGTTTTTACTAAATAGTTTTACACTCTCCCTCCACGCAAATGCGGGTTCACTTCCTCTATTTAAACCTTCCCAATTCCTAATCCATTAGAGTAATTAGTACTTAAAGCGTATAACCTGAACGGGTAGTAAGACGCGGTGCTAAATATTATATAATATTTAAACACAGATCAGAAAGAATTGATAAATTTAACAGTTGAATCGATAGTAAAATTTATAAACGAAAAAAAGGTTGTTTTCTAAACCACAATTTCAAATTTTATTGTAAGCCTATCTTTATCCACCCTAGTGCATATAAATAACCTAAAAATTGGCATAATGTTTATATCGCATGCAGCTTATGTATGTATTTATCAGTGGCAGGTCGTGATTTGTTTTCATGGGAGAGCACAAAATTTAAAATATAAATAAAGCTAAGAATAAAAACTTACCTGCTATTAATATTTTGTAATAGATATAATACATTTATTTTTGACCGAAAGAACTGATAAAGCATTTAGTATTATTTTCCATCATTGTATTCCTTAAGAAAGTCTTAACCTATTTCGGGATAGACAAACACCTTTCACATTCACTTGTTGACATAATGTATTGCAAATAATGTCCAAAAGTTAAAAACTTCCAGATAAAATCACACTTATGCTATTTTGCGAGATAAACACTAATAAAGAAGCATGCGCTCGGTAACCTCTTTCATTCGCAACGACTCAAACATACTGAAGGGAGCACACCAACATGTGCCCGGCTTAGGCTTGCATACATCATTTATCAAAACCTCCCCGCTACTTCCCCAATGGTGCCACGAGCTTGGGGCAATTCAGTGATGCTCTGATATGCATGAGTTTTGTTTGAAGGTTTTCGCTCAGCAATTTTAATAATAACTAGAAAAAGTTATTTTAGTTTTAATATTTCTCTTGTTCAATAACTCATTATATATTATAACTTATAATTGATTGGTTCTATGATGTGTTTATCGCGTGTGAGGGTACGTAATCTTGTGCTCTTTATGACAAGCCGCCACTGATATTTATGTATAGTACTCAACCCGACGGTGTGCTATATTCTCTACAGCTACACCGTCAGCTGTTAAAGAAAGCCTAGGCAGCACTGAGGGGCGAACTAGGAAAATAAGTAAAGTTGCTCCCCGTTGCATGCAGCGTTTAATCCTTAATTTGTAAAATAGTGTATTCATTGCCACTTCATCATGTAATGACAATGAGTTTCTTTATAGTATATGCTTTTAATTTTGTATGTCTAGCATAGAGGTATAGACTTAAACTTAACAATATAGCTAACTTTGTACATTCTACACATTTATATTCATTGAAATAGTTTTTCTCCATTGTAAAATACATTATAACAGGTGTTTCAAATTCAATAAAATATGTGTTCTTTTATAAAAACTAGAAATTACTTTTCTGAGGTTGTTTATTTGTTTCAATACCTTCAAATATCATATATATATATATATATATAATATAATACTGAAATTATATGAGAAGATACCTGGTGAGAAAATTTCTAAAACAAATTTAATATTTTAAGGATGGGCCTATTATATTTTTTAATGCTTTATTATTTTTATAATACACGCATCTATTAATAAGAATTAGTACACTGCTCCTCTATAAATGGATAAAATCGTCAGTATTGTCTTATCTTATTTGTTGGCAACGAGGCAGTGGTTCGAATTTCGTACAGGTATACTGATATCGGACTTTTACTAAATAGTTTAAACCACTATCCACATAAATGCAGATACACTTCCTCCAACTTCTACCTTGCTGATATTGACCTTGACAGTAGGGCTTATAAGTATATGAATAGCTTGTAGGAACAAAACATGTGTAGAAAGATTACTAAGTGTGACTATTTATATGATATACATATTAAAATATAATAACCCTTTGTTGTTTAGTACGTTGGCTTCAACTTTACTGAAATAAATGTGTATATCCGGGGCAGGGGGAACTACTCTAAATAGCTTTTAAAATAGTTTAATTTAACCCCTTAGCGTACTTTTCCAAGCAGTACTCATGCAGCACCAATACAATGGCGAGCAGAGCTCTCACTTGCTGTTCTTGCTTATATCACATAAACAGCAAGAGCTGTATGAATAAAACTTGGCTATTCTATTCAATATATTTCAAGTAAAGATTTTTTCTGTGATTATTAGGTGCTTACTTTAGCTGCAGTGAAGATATACAATTACTTTAATTAGTAGATGATTTGTTTGTGAGGTTTTGCGGGCATCAACACCACTATGTTCAGGTTTACCAGTGTCATAAGATCAAATAAATCTTATATTGAAGGTGTGTCCAACCATAAAAATGTTAGTGAATAAATTAATTACAAAAAAATTGTTAGTGAAAAGTAGTGACCGGAGGATACTACCCCCTCCCCCTCAAGTTTAAGTATTCAATAAAACAATTATCTATTGAAAGTGTGTCCATCTCAAACAATTTTAGTGAATAATACCATATCCATAAGTTTTAAATGAGTTGTGCCTGGGGGGACATAAGACCCCCTAGCCCAACATTTATATTTTCTCAGACAACATTTTCTATGGAAAGTGTGTTCATCCCTAATAATTTTAGCGAATAAATCCCATCACTGTCCTTTTTAGATGAGTAGTTGTGCCTGGGGGGCATACAAAATTGAAAAAAACCTCTCTCAGCAAAAACATTTCAGAATTATAGTTGACCCATTTAATGAATATCAGTGAATAAATTGCCTCTCTATCCTCGATATATTGTAAAATACAGAAATATTCATATGGAGAGGGGGAAAGAGCCCCCTTATAAAAATTACGCCATGCAAGAATTTTAAGAGACTATCACACAATAATATGGTTCAAACTGACAATTTATATGACCTTCTATTTGGTTAGGTGAGCGCAATTTCTCTTTTCATTATTTTNTACAATTCGGCAATAAAAAAAGAAGGGGTGATCCTTGAAAAAATAAAGTCGTTAAATCTATACCCTCCCCTTTCCAATCATCCCCCACACACAAATAACGTTCCCCACTGTTGCTTATAATATTTCACAAGTTACATACAGTTTATTTGATTGCTTGATTTTTAATTTAAAAAAAACTAATAATATATATTGGTACATGAAACATGTAGTAATGTATCAATATTTATTATTATGTAACTAATATATAATATATAGTTTTAATTACGGAAGTATTTAGATTAAGTGACGACTAATATTGCCTTAACATTATTTTGGAAGGCGTCTTAAAATTTGAATTGCCACCAAATCTCGCCATACTTAGTTGGTAATTACTTAAAGCTGTGCAATTTTTATGGACTTTCACTTTAATATTCGTATATTTTAAGATTTAATATTACATAAGTATTTGCTATATAATTTATTTAGCTCTAAATACATGTGTAATTAACGTGTAAAATTCAGTTTTCTCCATAAGAAAATCATTGTATGCTCTGACGTCATACCCCCACAATGGCATATTGCAAATACTCATTATTCAGTTTTCTCCATAAGAAAATCATTGTATGCTTTGACGTCATACCCCCACAATGGCATATTGCAAATACTCATTACATCTATGTTATGTTAAGCGACATAATTAAACTAAACAAATTCTGAAGACATAGTTCGGTGAACTGTATGTCCTTTGGAAAAGCATGATGCTTATTTATTTAATATGTTTGATTAACATAACATATTATTTATTTGTGATCCTTAGTGATCTTTATATTCCAAAATGTTTTTGTAACACTGTTTATTACATTGTTTCACTTAGGCCTATCTTGTGACTGTGCTTAAGTAAATATTGCTTTTGTTAGTGCATTCAGTTTGTGAACTAGATAATATTTTGTTTCAAATAATTAATATATTTTAGTTTATTAATTTATTGTTCGCTATTGTTAGATCAGGCTGTACAAGGGGGAAATATAAAAATAGTTGGTAGCTGGATGTTGAATGTCCTAATTTAATATAGTTTTGAAGCGGTTCACCCGTGAAAAGAACGAGTCAACTGCTAGTAATATATGTTCATCTGGTCCTTTCTTTCACTTTATGATTTGTTATCATTCACAGTAATCACCATGTCAGCTTAAAATATAAATTCACGCAGCCCTTTTTTCACAGCTGCATTGGGATGGCCGGGCTTCACGGAAGGGGGTAGTAGGGGTTGGTGGGAGGGAATCTCCCTGAGTTTTGTTTGTTCAGCCCAAGGACTTTGAAGACACTAAGTCTCACTAACTCCCTTCAAGTTTTCACAAATGACGAAAAGCACAGCGTCAGCTTTAAGCGTGTTCAAGTGAGCTTTGAAATATAATTGGCAGTTAATGTTTTTGTAGGAAAAAAAGTTGTACTCTCTAAGTTAAAACTTATTAAAAAAAATATTGTTGGTGACCTGCTATAATATTTTAACTGTCATATTAAAAATACTATATTATCTATATAAGTTTTTTTTGTAACATTTATATAAACTTTAGATAAAAACATTACTTCTTTATTAATAATATTAAAGATATTAGAGAAGCCACCAAACAATGTTGATTTTATGTCATAGTTTTTTAGTCAAAACAAAATAAAGAATGTTAAAAAAATATAAATTCACTTGAACACTCCGAAGGGTGTTGCCTATTATTATGTTAATATATTCACACGGCAGTATTTACTATGGGTGAGTACTTCTGTAGTTTCAAAAATACTAAAACAAACCTTATTTATCTTTGTTTCATTTGTTATGAAACTATTAATTATTATTTTATTTGTGTGAGGATGTATGGATCCATATTTCTAACCAATTAACTTGCTCTTTGAACTGCGATATTAATATTTAAACGTCGTTAGAACTGAGATGATTTAATTGACCCTTTCTTGATTATTTTTAAAGAATGAAACTCAAAATGTATAGTTTTGAATATTTATTTCCTTCACCTCCATTTTAACGTACACCAATTTTGATTTTTTTTAAAAATTATTTAGCACCGCGTCTTACTACCCGTTTGAGTTATACGCTTTAAGTACTAACTACGCTAATGGATTAGGAATTAGGAAGGTTGAATTATAGGAGGTGAACCCACATTTGCGGGGAGGGAGAGTGGAAAACCATTAAGGAAAAACCACCCCCAGTTCATCCGACCGAGATTAGAACCTCGATCTCCCCGTCCTCAGCAGTCGAGCTTAACACGACCAGCGCGTTAGCCAACTACGCCACCGAGGCGGGTAATTTTGAAATAACACACCACTTCTTTAATAAGCGAGATATTATATGAACGTGGGCAACGCGTCCATGCGCTATCGAAGACTGTCCTCTTAATCAATTTTTAGCTAGATTCCTGGAAATGCAACTCTTGGATAACTGAAATCCCTTAAAATAAATGATACTGAGCTTCGCACGGACTTTCTGAGCAAAAATTGACTTTTGATTTCAAATTTCATAATCTTATTTTTAAAGAATTAAATTCCTAATTTACAATTTGGACCAATATAAAATATCGATATTGGGTGCACTAGGGTCAACTCTTCACATTTAAAGTTTCGTCTTCCGTTAAAATTTTTGACATTTTATTAGGGGTTGCATATCTTATGGTAATCCAATTTGTATTAAATTCCTCATTTATAAATTTAGACCAATAAAAAAAAAGATCATTGTTGTACAAACATTTCCCCTAAAAAGTTAAAGGAAAGATAACATCAACTTTTTGAGAGACTTGATTATTTACTTATTCTATTGTATTGGAGAATTATTTCTTTAAAACTTAAGTAGTATCTTTGTACAACTAAAGATCATAAAACGTTATTAATATATTGGCCAATATCTCATAAACTATTGGTTTTATAAATATCTATTTGGATAAAAGATTTTATTTTATTAGCACATATACAAATTTTGCAATGATAAGTTATTTTGTATCTCCAATAATTGTGGAGATACGGAAATTTCCGCTTCTGTAAAGTATGCGTATAACCCGAACGGGTAGTAAGACGTGGTGCTAATAATAATAATTCTATAAAGTACCCTAAAAGTAATTTTTATTGGAAAATGAAAAAAGTCATTTTATTTATGTTCTTAATCAAAACCTAGATATGAATTTTAATCAAAATCGTTAAAGCAGATTTTTAATTTAGTTTAATTTAATTTAATTTTAGGGTTAAACAGACACACAGACAGACAGCATTGCAAAAACTAATTTTTAGGGCTTGGGGGAGAGGGGGGTAGGGGAGGTAAGGTCATGAGATGTCAACAACTATCAACATTTCAGTGTAGATATTTTTTACGGTCGCAATACTTTACTTTTAGTGTCCAAAAAGTTAAAAAAATATGTATTTGCGTATATCTTGAATTTATTGGTTTGATAAGAATATATTTCAAATAAAAGATTTGTATTATAAATAGACCAAATAGACCTACATATTTTCAATGATAAGAATTTCATATCTCAAAGAGCTAGGAAGACATGATAAAAAAATTAGAATTCACGCATCAGACCGGAAATCTTATAATCATTTTGACTAAAAATTGAGAGTAGCCATTTTGTTTGTAATATTTATCAATGATTGGAAATGAAATTTAATCAAAATCGTTAAAGCCAATTTTGATCAATTCTCTTTTTTTTTCTCTTTTCGCCCTTCAGTAAACTACCCTTTATTTTAGTGTTAGATATCCAATTTCAGAAAACCCCTCGCGGCAACCCTATGACAAAACCAGATACCAAGTTTTAGTCCAATTGGTAAAATAGCTTAGGCTATACTCCGAGGTTCAGACAGGCAGATGGACAGACAGACGGACGGAAATGCATAAATCACTTTTTCGGATTCGGGGGGGTCATGAAACGTAAGAATTCATCAAAATCTCGGTTTTGATTTTTTTTTACGGACACGATACTTTCTCTACTTGTAATATAGCGAGAAAGTAAAAATACAAGGGCAGGCTACAGCTGACATATTAAACTTTTTCAGAATTCGTCTTTCAAATAATGAACTACTGTGATAGTTGTGAGGATTATTGTGACCAAAGGATTGAATTTTATACTGAGAGCTGTTTTATTAATTGTTATTATTTGTATAAATTATAATATTCATTAGACTGGGGTGCGCGATGGGGAGATTGGAGGCCAAATTACTGTTGGACGTACTGAGGGTAGTTTTTACTAAATGGTTTTCTCCTTACCTGAGGGTGAATTTAATCTAAGCTCTACTTTCTCATTCTTAACTTAATATTGTGCATATATTAATAGTTCGCACAGGTAATACAAAGAGTGAACAAAAAAATAAATAATAATATTCGCAAACACTAAAAAACAATTCACTTATTAAATTACTCTCAAGCTGTTTTTTTTAAGTTTTTTAGTACCGCGTTTTACTAACCGTTCAGGTTATACGCTTATGTTATGATTACACTAATGATTTTAGGGAATATGAAGGTTATATTTAAAGGAATAATACCAGCATTTGTGTGGAGGGAGAGTGGAAAACAATTTTGGAAAAACATACCTAAGTACACCCGGCCGAGTTCTCCCCATCATCAGCAGTCTAGTCTACTGTGATAGTAGCACCTTAGACCACGTGGCCACCGAAGCAGTTTATAAAGCTGTTTGGTGACCAATATTTGGAATACACACCGACCAAGCAAGCAAGAATTTAGAGAAAATGTCCCAGGATATTGGAAAAGAGAAAGTGGTAGACCTACACCCGACCAGGATAGACCCCCAGCTTCCAGGTCACCGGAAGACACAGAATATACGAGCCTGAAATTTAGTCAGTGGGCCCACCGATGATAGTTTCTTTTATTTTCCTTACATTTGAATGCCGTGAATGTCATAATTACCTACAAAAATATTTTAAAACTATCATAAATAATATCTCGGCTAAACCTTTGTTATAGCGAGTTGGCATACTATTTCCTGTGAACTAACTACCGTTAGCTGTATTCGAAAAAAAAAAAATCAATGCGTGATGTATTGGATTTTACTACGTCAGTAATTGTATTCATTTGCTCTCGAGAATAATTGAAGCCAGGTGAATAAAGCCGTTAAAACTGATGAATGGAGGAATTTAGAAAAGGATTGGCACGAACTCGCCACTAATCATAGGGAATGTTCACTGAGGTCTATCCATCTTAATTCAGGCCTGGGAAGGGATTATTTGGTTTCAGAGACAGGGATGAAACATCTAATGTATTTATCAACCCTCATGTTCAACCAACAGATGTATCAAACTGTGATCCATGGGTCCAGTGAAGCCCGCACAATAGTCGAGGATTGACCCACAAAACGTGTAAATTGAAACCAATAAGTTTTATTTTGGATCACGTTGTACCCATTAAGTAAATACCATCCTCAAAACACCCAGTCGGGGTTCAAATTCTGACCTCACTCTGTAACTTAAAAACCAGACGGGTTGGTTGAGCCTGACGCTTCATAGCATGGCCACTATTGCAAGAGTACATATTCTTGTAAAATATATAATCAGCCCACTGATAGGGTGACCCCTTGATACGCTTAGGTACCTTAGTTTTAGTCCAGGTGAAGGCAGAAATAAATAACTTTATGCACGAGTTTGATTTTTAATCCGATTTTAAATGATTTGTGTTGAGCGGGCACACGTGATTTTACCATCTAATATCCATACTTATGTAAATGCAATTCTTTTAAACTACATTTCTCCTACATCCCTCAAACTAAGCGTTTAATGCCGTTGATTCTAATAGCCTAATCATCTTAATAAAAACATGATGGTACAAAAATACATCAGGACCAAATATAAAAATATACCAATTTGTAAGCCGTGAATAAAATCACGTTTATTCACATTACTCCATTATTAATGGTCAAGTAGTTTAAGTTTCTAGGTTCACACAATGTTGAATTACTGGGTGTGGATTGGTAGAAGCTTGACTGACTCTCCACTGGGTGCACCATGGTTGGTTTTATTCTACTCTCTATGCTAGTGCTGGTGTACTTCCTCCTAATATGTCCTCCCCGTACTAACGTTCCATTGATATTATTGGTATCAAACATAGGCCTATCTATTAAAAATGTCACTTTACAAATATAATTTACTTTGAACTTTTTTATAAGTTATATTTGAACAAAATTTACACACATCAGTGATCATGTGGACTAAATATCAGGATAATCTGTTCTGGTTTGTTGGCTACTGGGAGGTTAAAGTTCTAATCTCGGTTGGGTGTATTAGTTGTGTTTTTACTTAAATGGTGTACAAACTCTCCGTTCATTCAGATGTGAGTACACTTCCTCTTAAGTCTACCTTTCCTATTCCAACACATTGGCAGTTGTTAAATATCCATACATCCTGTACGAGTAATAAGACGCAGTGGTATACAAGAATGTATATAGAAGTTTCTAATAGACGGCCACGTCACTCCTTCATTCGAATAGGTGTCAGGATTGAAAATATTGGACGTCCTTAAAGAATGACGTTGACGTGTAATACTGACATATGAATACGTTACTTTTAACAAGTATTAATCACTGTCTTTACTTTTATTTTAAACAAAGGACCACATTGGTGTAGAGTGTTACGTCAGACGAAGTAGGGGTGTTTTATGAGCAGAATATCCCCCAAAGTGTTGGATGATCTGTCATCACTGACAATTATGTTTATGGGAACATATAACTTTATTAAACCACGTATTTACTACCTGTTTAGGCTGGATATATTTTAATTTAACATATGAAGAGGATTAAAAAGGTAGAATTTTACAGTAAACGTACCATATTTTCAGGAGAGAGAGAGAGAGTGAAATCATTTATGAAAAAACACCTTCAGTACACAAGGAAAGGATTCAAACACTAAACTTCAGGAACCAGGATAAATAATCCCGGTATTTAGTTCGCATGATCCGCTTGGATGGATTAGTGGTCTAAATGTCAAGATAATTTAGTCTGCTTTGCTGATGACTGGTAGGTCTGTGTTGAAATACCAACCGCATGTATTGATGGTGTTTTCCCCTACATGTCCTACTTCTCTTCGCCCCACGCAAATACGGGTATATTTCATTTAAACTCTATCTTCCTCTTCCCTACTCCATTAGCGTGTATAATACTTATGCCTATATATCGAACGACTACTAAGACGCAGTGAAAAGTAGTCCACTTGCCTGCCGATGCAGGTAATTATTATATTTGTATGTGCACATTTCACAGAAATTAGATGGCTTTTAGTTGATATTAATACTTTAAAAAACATGCCAAGATTTAAAATACTTTTTAGATGCTTGGTGCTTACCTTAACGTTTGATTCACTAATTAAAAAAACAACAATGTAGAGCCATATTGGTAATCGTTACTTCTATAAAGACTAACCGTCATTGTCTACGTTATATGAAACTGTTTTGTATTTTGTGATTGATTTATTGACTGCAATGAAATAAAAGATGACTACCTTTTACTTACATGCTTATTTATTTCTTCACATTATTGGTAGCGAGGCCTAATATCTACGAATCTACGGAATACTCGTACACGAGAATTATATAAAGTATAAACATAGTATATTAAACTGACTAATGTGAGAATATACCGGAAGATTCCAGTATTAGTTCAGTTGTTCACGAGATTATGATGCAATAAATACACATTACATTACAGCCCATCCTCGAAACAGTAAAACACAACTAAGATAAGTAACCGTTTAAGGCTTAGACTACTTCAATATATATATATGCCATTATCCTAATAAAATAAATAGATTTTGGGTGAAATATATTTATTGTAATAAGTACATAACTAACCAATGTATGGTTATTAGTTGACCACATTTGTGGTCTAGTGGTCAGTGCTTCTGGTTAAAGATCCAGAGGTTCCAGATTTGAATCCCGGTGGTTTTTAAATGAATCTGTGAATCAGTAAGGCTAGAATGGAGTCCCACTTAGACTCATGAGGACAAATGAATAGCTTCTTCAATAAATAAGTAACAGTTTCGTTCTAGAAAAGTGAGAATAACGACCGTAGAGATCGCTGTGCTGACCAAATTTCACCCTATCCAAAAATGTTGGCAATATTATAGTTAAAGGTAATGGCAGCTAGTGATCGATAAGTATAGCTCACTTGCGGGCTTATATCATGTAGTATTTCTGGTTGTTGGTTAGTATTGTTATAAGACCATAAACCTAGAACATAGTCACAGTGTAACAGTGCCATTTATTGGCAAATTTGTGATACCCAATATATACATATTGATAACTAATATAGGGTGAGCTGGTGGGCTAGGGGTAAGGTGTCAGACTTCTGTTCTGGGGACCTGGGGTTCAATACTCGGCCCCGGCACAGATTTATCTGATTGCCAAACTCTTCCTTCACCTCTGACAAGACGTGTATTAATCACAACTTGTGAATGTGAGGAATACCAGGCATCCACTGTAGTTCGGATCCCACGTTAAACTGTAGGTCCTCCATTTCATCCCACAATCACCCTACCATTACACATTAGCGTAAGTGCGTACAACCTGGACGGGTAGTAATGTGTGGTGCTAATAGTAATAATAAAAAAATATATATAATATGAATGATGGGAATGTAACAATAGCTTGTACTGCAAATATACAAATGTTACTAGCCGCCCTAAATAAGCCTATACATATAGACAACATGCAATATAAATAATAGCAAGACTAGCTAGTATAATATTATACTACCCCCTCCCCCCAATAAATTTATTCTCATAGACATCCAGCATTATTATATATCACAATCTTACTATGTATAATATAGGTGCTCTACTTACGCGTTGTATATTCCGGATTAGTGTGACTTCCATAACCAGGCTGTTCACACCAAAGTCTAAAATGAAGAGAAGTCCTAACAAGTTATGAATAATGCAGCAACAAGACGTTCAAATAGCGTATGTTGTATTTATTGATGGTTAATAGTTGTAAGCTCAATATATTACTTAAATTATTATTATATATCGTTTTACTCAGGTAATTTAAGTGGAACCATGCGGGTAGGTCTTATTGGTTTATGGGAACCTATAATATAACTCTTTGGATTTCCCTTAATTTTGTGAAGTAAATTTTCAATTTAATGTTTGATAGAGCTTATGTCTTTTTGTTAATGGTTAATAAGTGTAAGCTCATATTATTGCTACATAATTTAACCAATTTGGTTTCTACTCAGATACTTGAAGCGGAACCATTCGTGTGGTTCTTTGTATGTTTATGTGAACCTATATGTGGACTCTATGGATTTCCCTTATTTTTGTGTAGTAACTTTCCAATTAAAGATTGGTATTTACCGATTTCATAGGTTGATCCTCGTAGTGGATCTTTGGTTATGAATATGGTTTGGATTGTTGTAGAAAGAAGAAATTGTTTTGCCCTAACTTATCTCGTGCTTCCGCTCTATCCTGGGCCTAGGGAGGAATCTAGGCTTCCAGCGGCAATAAATGAAATTTAATTGGTGCTTGAAATACTTGTCTTTTGACAAGGAACCCTCCCAAGGTGTTGAGGGGGGAACGCTCCCCTGATCAATTCGGCAGGATACCTTACTAATTGTGTAGAGGTATATGTAGTGCAAATCTAACTGAATACATTGATTCTCTTCATAAGACAATATCGGACTCTTGTGCATCAAGTGATAGAACCTAGAAGACAGAAGAGGTTCATTCTATACATTTATACATTTTGTTAGTAGCCATGTGAAATACAGTGTGCAACTTCCTTGACATTTGGTCTAGCTGTGCCTCCCTTTCCTTTGAATCCCTTTATCATTTAATATAACGTTAGTAGCATGGTTGTATACTGAAGATGATGGAAATTGAAATGACTAAAACAGAAAGAGTTGTCATCTTCGAGCCGATCATGAAGATTAAGATGAAGATGAAGAGAACAGCTCAAACTGAGGTGATGGACCATCTTCAAGCTGATGAGTGTTCCGTCTTCTCATCTTTCCTTGGGGGTGGGGGGAGAATTGTGACATTAGTTTGTACTGCTAATATCAGAATGTTACTACCTACCCAAAATAAGCCTATACATATAGACATACTGCAATATAAATAATAGCAAGACTAGCTAGTATAGTATTACACTACCCCCCAAATAAACTTATATTCATAGACATCCAGCATTATTATATATCACAATCTTACTATGTCTAATATAGGTGCTCTACTCACGCGTTGTATCTTCCGGATTAGTGTGACTTCCATAACCAGGCTGTTCACACCAAAGCCTAAAATGAAGTGAAGTCCTAACAAGTTATGAATAATGCAGCAACAAGACGTTCAAATAGAGAGATACAGAAATGCTCTTATTGGCCCGGGTAAGCTTCAGGAGGACAACTTGTATTCTCGAACTGGTCTACATGACTGAATGAACTTAGCTAGAGTCTACAGCCGCTCACCATGTGTCTGGTGTTCAAGTCTTGGGAACAAGTCAAATGGATCTACAACATACCAAGAAACTGGCGGACTGAAGAGATGTAGCATATCCAACAGGTGCTTGGCGTGTTACGTTATACTAATAACAATCAATTTCATAATAAGGAAATCTTCCACCTACCAATACATCAACTAGACCTATATATAGCTAGCATCAAGAACTATTACATCCAACACTTGCACGAGAAATCCTACTCAGGACTAGAACATTATCCAGTAAAGGTGGATATAGATATACATATATGTATTATTGATTAAGTAAACTTTTTATTACAACAATAGGTTTGATTATCTTGGACACTTAGGTTTATAATGATGTTGAAATCAGTCAGTGCAGGGATCTGTAATTTTTTGCTAAAGGTTTTATTTTTGAAAGTAAATTCTGTTATGGATCACTTAATGTTTCCTATAGCTGCATGGGTGCTAGTATCTTTGCAATTTCTTGGGATATTTGGGTAGCTACATTTTTTATACCTTTTTTGGCTTGATGTATTTAGTTTAAATAATAATTTTTACTGTTCGTGTGGCTACCAGTAGTTGTTTAAATTCTTTAAATTGACAATGTTTCTTTTATAGGTTATTTTTGTAGAAGTATCTTCCTCGGAGTAAATATTAAAGTTACCTATTTTTTTTTGTTAATAAAGTTTTGACTTTAAAATTCACTGATTATTTTAGTGAGAAATTACAAGTGCTCTAACGTAACTTTGATTTGTTTTCTGTTTTAATATTAAATATTAAAATGTAGGAGTATTGTCGATTTCATTTAAAGTGTTGAGGTTAATTGTTATGCGAAGATTTGTGTTTTAGTCTGAACTCAAACCTTTGTGCTAATAATAAATGTCTGATACGATATTTAAATTTCTTTTGTATATATTCACAATAGTGAATCAGACGCGTTTTAAACCATTTAAAAGATGCTCTATAATATCGTATGGTTTAATGATCTGAACTTTTAAAAATATATCTGATCCGATATTAAAATTTAAATCTTAATACTAATTTAGCTTTGTCTGAATTCACTGTGGTGAATCAAGAAAAAAAATTTTAAATTATTTTTTTATAACATTAACGATTTGGTTTATATTTTTGGTTTCTTCCAGACTTGTTCAAACAAAACTATAATATGCTTTGAAATATTGAAATATACTCTCAAACGTACTGTGCACGCGTATACTCAGCCTTGATTTATTTGTTTTCCAACACACTTCAGTTCAGCTTGTAAGGCTACGTAATTTGATGTTTTACATCTGTTTATTACATTGAATAAATAATTCAAATATGTCTTTAACTTGCAAATGTTTTACTTTTTGGTGTAATAATGTCCTTAGATTCCATCCACCCTCTTATAATCTATTGTGGCCGTATCTAGAAGAAGAAGTGGCAGGTACAGAAACAGTACCTCAAAAATGGAAAACTTGAAGTGTAAACGTACTACAGAGTGGTTTTACGCTACACTTTTTAAGTATAAAACTAATAACTTTACGGAGCCCACGTCCATCGATGAATTTGAACACTACCAAGATCGCCTTCCCGGGATACCTTGGGAAGTATAATTAGCTTATACTACATTATTTACGACTTAATCCAAGAACAAAGTATACTAGGCCGATGTGGAAAAGTGTAAATCTTATACAGAGGCTTTAAAACGTGGAAATCAGAGGGTTAGTCAAGGTATCAAACATAAACTCGTTGCATCCAATGCTGACATCTCCATTACACAACCCACCACAGCCATGCTTGTTCCAGTAATGGCTACGCAGGCAATGATACATCCCACCACAAGACTAGAGCTATTTTCGGAATATTAAGAAATGTGTTCACGCCTCTGGGAGTAATTCGAGTAGTTTATTTAAAAATATCCCATACATAGCACGCATAGATAGGCACGTTTTTAAGCGCGGTTACTAGAAGACAAACCATATCACTATACTTATGAAGATACAAATTACATTTTGCAATCACGCTATGGTGACAAGAACATGTTCATTCAGGCTCACCTGGGTAGTATCTTACAGCATTATACTCCAGAAGAATTGAACACCATATTATATTGAGTGTAACCGACGAATTCAAGCACTTCATCACTAGTAAAGGATGTAAATGGTTATGGTCGGGTATTAGGACCGGAGATACTTCGCACCTTCCCAGATAACATTTTTCCCCAATCTATTATTCAAACCATAAGAGAAAGGGGTTTCTGAAGGAGGCTACACGATTCAATCTCATAGCTCGAAAACTAGAGCAGCCACGCTTCAAGTCCACTCTAGGATTAAAAGAGAAGAAAAGAAGTTACCCCGCAACCCATTCTGTGTTTTTTGTGAATGTAGAGGCCACTAGGTGAGACAATGCTAGATAATCAAAGAGTAAAAGACCTAATACAGAAACTAAAGTATTTATTTGCTTGAATTGAGGTTCAAGAGCCACGATATCAATCACAGCTTCCGAGAGCACACATATATATTTACCGCACCTTACTACACGTCACGAAGTCAAGATCCTATTACGCGCACAGAAACTTTAGTTGGTCGATCCGAAGGACAAGTCACAAAACCTTCCATTTCTTTTCTTATAGGAGGAGACTACACTTGGATGATAGTTAAGTACAGCCAGTTAATATAGAACTCCCTTGAGTTGGTGTTATTTGCGTCAACATTTGGTTTGATCCTCAGGGGAAACAAATCCATATTCATGAATTAGGGGAAATTGAAAACATTTCTCAAACTACAGGGTCTTTCATCGTGATGTTGTTTCAATAGGCCGGGGACCTACGTGTCAAAACTCAACTGATAAATATCGCTGCTCACCAAGAAATAGATTTTGGATGTGTATGTCCTGGAACAAAGTAAAGAGAAAGAGGATAATATAGAAACATGTACAGTCCGTGTCCTAGATAAATACACTCACACAAACAAAAAGCACTGCCTTTAAACCCACTTAATGCACAAGATTGAGCACCACTAGGATCGGTTCTGGTACTGTTGACATTGAGTCGCAGTGTCGGCCCTGGAAAGGGCTGACCATTGGCTCTAATAAGGGATGCTTCTTGATGGTGTTACAAGTAACATACGTTCCATTAGGTTCGTTTTAAACACATACAGAACATTAGTTCATTTTTTTTATCCAGGCAACAACTGTCCCTTGGATCTGATTAGATCTCTGACATTTCCCGTAAAATCCCACGCTACTGGGGATATGCGTTAAAACATATCTTTGGTAATGGAGCATGCATCCTGCACGATATTATCGCAGGTTTATTACACTCACTTCTATTGAGGTTATTTTTCCTGCTCTTACTTCCACTCAGTGGGGTGGTCCTGGTCCCTGTTCCTTTGTCTGCCAGGCCACCCTACTGTACTCTAATAGAGATGTACTTTCATTTCTTACTTTCCTGCGTTTTAAGGTGCATAGGCCTTGGCCTGACGCACACGTAGTACCCCACCTTAGTTTAGCCTAGTTGCACATGTGGAGAGAACAGTAAGAGTCGGCTCTCACACATGGCAGAGCATGATACGGGGTCCTGCGTCATCTCTCCCTCCCTTTATTAAAAAAGTGCTTTAAGTCCTCAATATCATTCCAGTTGTAAACTAATAATTAATATTACTCTATCTTGTTTTTAACGTATATGAGCTGGTGTAGGGATGCTCAATTCATGGGCTTTGAATCGATTCTCGATCAATTTGATCGATGTGGGGCGGGTGTCAAAATTTATTGAGGTTGGGGGGGGGGGGGGAGGAAAAATTTTACCCGGGGGTGAGGGGGGCGGACCACATGTTNAAAATTTATTGAGGTTGGGTGGGGGGGGGGAAGCAAACATTTATCCAGGGGTGAAGGAGGCGTCAACAATGTATGGGGGAAGGGGTGGAGAGAAGTCAAAATGTATCGAGGGGAGGAAGGCAGCAAAAATGTATTGAGAGGAGGGGTGAAGTAAATAATGTATCGAGTAGAAGGTTGGGGCAGCATACAAATATAACAAGTGGAGGAATAAGGGAAGCGTCAAAAATGTATTGAGGGAAGGGTGGGTGCGTCAAAATGTATCAAGAGGGGGGGAAGGCATTGATGTATGACTTATTAAATACCTCTAGAAGATATTTAACTTATTTTTGTGTTAACCACAAAGGGCAGTGATTTAAATAATGTGTGTGGCTTTACATACACTGTACACTTTGTTTCTATTATTTTCCAATTTATAAATTTAGGGTCACTTGAGTGTAATGGTAGGCTTATTACAGTATTTTATTCACATTGAGGAGCACTTTAAAATACTACTCGAAGAGAAGAATCAGTA
The DNA here is from genome assembly GCA_902141375.1 of Timema poppense. Classification (NCBI taxonomy): domain Eukaryota; kingdom Metazoa; phylum Arthropoda; class Insecta; order Phasmatodea; family Timematidae; genus Timema; species Timema poppense. The sequence continues at coordinate 78,534 of CABFOV010000817.1, read as the reverse complement.
ATAGTGGACAACTATCTTTATGTAAGGGGAAGGTGGCATTTAGTAAAATTATGTAGTTTTTTTAAAAGGGTTTTGCCATCCAGAAGATTCTTGAGAAATCAGGCTATATATTGCAGACAAACCAGAACCTTAACCACTAGGCCCCAGAAAGGGACGCACTTATTTTCTTCCCTCAATAACAGCGAGTCAATCTTTCAGAAACTGTGAATTCAATACACCATATTTGTTTGAATTCATTGTTCTAGAACCAGTGATTGAACTAAAACTAAATGCACTTATTGGCATATATCTTGAAGAAACCTCACACCTTTTTGTGGGAGGGTTTGTTTCAAAACTTAGGAATCACTAGCTTAGTGGAAGTTTATATTGTAGATGTAAGCATTCTATAACTAAAACTCCATAGTACAAATGAGATTTTTACAAAATACTTCCAAATTATTGATTTGTTGGCCAACACGTTACCATAAATAATATATTACAAAATAAAAAACGTGATGCAATTATTTACAGAACCTAGACGTAAAAAGAGGAGGTAGGTGGATTATTCTCCTTACTTTACTAATTAAAGACAAATAATAACTAATTAGTAGATTGAAAGAATGCAATATTGCAAGACTTGGTTTCGAAATTTACTTAGTATTAATTGTCAACAAAAACATTTCCTGAAGCCAACCAAATTAAATTTCCTTGAATTGATTCGAAGTTTTGATTTCTTTTGATTCGATATTTTTGATATCTCTAAAATAAGAATCAATACGTGAACCAGATTGAGGCCTTGAAATTGATAAAAAAAAATTGATTAATGAAGGGCAAAGAATCGATTTTCAAAAAGATCGTTTCAAGATCGAACATCTCTATGCTAGCTGCTACCCTGCGTACGCGCTAGGAATCTACAATTAGTGATCAAAAATTATTCTTAATAGATTAATTTTAATAAATAAGATTTGATTAGTCGGTGCATCCGTAGAATAATACTCGAATAGCAACTAATCGATTATTAATTTAATATATTTGAAAAAAATTGTACGGTGCCCTTCACAGACTTTCTCGCTCTTTTACCTAGATTTGACTAAACTCGTAGGATATTTGAAACAAAATAATGGACATTATTGCATAAATATAATGGAAAAAAGTGAATCACATTCTACAAAGGAGCATAAATGAAATAATATACATCCTAATGATACAAAAACAATGAGAAGGGAGGAACATTCCTGTCTAACAAAACAATTAATTTTAGACTTCAAAGTCCTACATAAAAAATATAAAGATTTGCTTATAACTTGAAAACCATTTGTTTTATTAAAATATAATTCAATTAAAATATTTCTTTTTTAAATAGCATTATAGCGCTATGCCATAAATTAAAACATTTAATTTTTAAAGAATTTTATATGGCAACATTTTCAATAATTCAAAAGAAAGGGGAATGCCCTCACCATTATTTACTTAGTATGCGGAATGCAAAATTAGGGGGAGGGGTTCAGGGATGGTGTGATCTGTGTACTTCCCAGTGCGATGATATAATATTATTCTATAGGCCTACTTTTAGAGTTGTCAGCAAAACACTTTATGGAAGAGGTACCTTATGCTTTTAGCACTGTACCACTGACAACATTTCACTGTCCTAAGATTGTATACTGTATTGTCTCTGTCTTGCTCTCAACCTTACTCTGAGACTAGTCAACACTAACAAGTATTGTTTCAATGATTTTGTTTTATGCGTTTAACTTGCATTTTCTGAAACAACTTATTGAATCATCATAACTTTTAGTTTTGTATAATTTAAGAGATACTTACTATGGAAAGTGTACTTTGGAAATAAATGCACCCGCATTAGCGTGAATAAAGGATGGGAAAGCCCTCTTCTTTACACACGACTTAAATTCGAACCTTGATCTCCAGGTACCACCAATAAAGTATATTGCGGACCATACGCCTAACAAATACCCTATGAGCATTGTTGTAGGTGTATAGGCACATGACTTACAAACTAACTTTGCTAAATAACAAATTATAAACACAACACCCAGTTAACATCCGTCAATTCGAAATCATGGGGAGGAAATCTGTTATAACACCTAATAATATCAAGCGATATGTAATATATATTTATCCACTCCGAAAATTGAGCCCAGGAAACCTAGCTCATTAGAATGGGTCACGTATAAGGTGACCAAGCAACATTTTAGGCCAGCTAGTTGATTAACTTATTAAATAATCGTTTGAAAGTTAATAAATTAGCTCAATTAATCGCAATCCTATTACTCGGTAAAAATAATCAATTAATCACATCAAAATAATCGATTAATCGATTATAATCGCCCATCCCTAGTACACGCCAACCTAGGTGGCACTCCGGGTTTCCCACGCCCCTCTCTTCTGCGGACGCGCAAATCCCGCGACGGATCCCCAGATACTTTCTCGAGTCTTCTCTTTACCCCCCACACTCCTCTTTCATGATATAGTTCAACTGGAAAATTCATAATCTCTCACCTAGCCGAAGAGTTAAAATAACAAACGGAGGGCAGCTTGAGTTAAAATTAGTCAAATAATTGTAAATTAAACAATTTTTGATCAATGGTTTTTAACTTCTTTTATTTTTGAAAATATAAAAATAAAATTGTAAGATGTACACTCCGTCGAGATTGAAAGGTAGCAACTTCAGATTCACTGAGCCCGTGAGGTATGATATACCTCCACACATGACTGCAGAATAGTTTGCCTAGCTATGCCCAACACCTAAGTTGGAGAAGGCCTTAAGTCGTTAAATTATTTCTTGGCTGTTGGGAAGGAGAGATGGGGGAGGGGTTATGTCTTTTAGTGATGCTCGAATGGTTTGATTTAATAAATTAATTTTACTTTATTGTTCTGATAATGATAAAATCAATAACTAATATTTACATACTAATTTAATTAATTATGTTGCTCTCATTAACAACGGGCTGATATTTTTTTTAGCTATTAAAAAAATTAACCCCGTCAAACGTTATTTGGGCACTGTTGCCCACATTGATTGGTTTTACATGGTAACATAAAGCAGGTCTCTCCTTTTCCAGAATCTTCATTAATTTTTATAGCCAATTATAAATTTATTAATGATTAATTATTATATTCCACACATGTAACGTTAATAACAGACTAACCCTAAAGGATTTTTACTTTATTTGTAATAAGCTGAGTTTAAAAAAAACTTCTGTAATTTAAGAGTCCCAATCCTAATTTAAAATATTTTATATTATTTCCGGGCGGACGAAAAATAAATATTGATAAAATCTCATCCATTGGACATATTTTAGTTATAAAAGTGAATTTATTTGTTTCTTCAAAGTTATTATGACTGTGTACAGCTTTGTGGGAGCATAGTTCAATTCCATACTTTATTTAATGTTACCATAGCGGCTATAATATAACTATATGTAAAACGCTTTAATAATAATAATAATTATTATTATTATTAGCACCGCGTCTAACTATCCGTTCAGGTTATACGCACTTACGCTAATGTGCAATGGTTGGGTGAATGTGAGATGAAATGAAGGACCTACAGTTTTACGTGGAATCCAAACCACGGCGGAGACCTTACATTCCTCACATTCACAAGATGTCTTGTCAGAGGTTGAAGGAAGGGTTTGGTAATCAGATAAATCTTTGCCGGGACTGAGGATTAAACCCCGGCCGCCAGCATAGAAGTCTGACACCCTACCCCTAGACCACCAGGTCACCACCTTTAATAATTAATACTTTGTTTGAGAAAAGGTGTGGTTTATTAAGATTTGAGTTGATTATTATTATTTTATAATAAATTTAATGTAAAATGTTAACTGTGATTATTTTTGTCAATCCCGTTTTTTACTAAATCAATTCTGGGAATCCAAACAATAAAACTGGCCATGTCGTAGGCAAGTAATAATACAATATCTGAGTGAGGAGGTTTAAATAATAATTGAAGAGCAAGGATAAATATTGTTTTGTTTTACGAGCTTTAAAACCACTTTACATAATATCTCTGCTTTTTTAAGGTTTTGAATAAAAATATATTTTAGCTCTGTACTATATTTAATAATATCTGTCTATAGCCAAGGATACCTGGAATTTCACAAGCTATTGCGGTGCATTTATTTCTATTCATCATGGATGTCTCCTAAGAGAGGATTTCGCATACATACAGTCAGGGTTTGATTTTCTTTTAAAGATACGGCCGGATTTATTTATCTTTGGAACCATTTAACCAATTGCGGTGTGGTTATTACTTTTATATTGGACCAATATCCAGGCAGGTTTGAGCATTTTTGGTGTATAATCAGGTGTTTTGGTGGGAGTCCCGGTGAAGGGTCAGCCGAATGTTTGTATACATTTACGGAACAAAACAATTACTGTGGGCCAGTTTTTATTATTCGTTAGTGTATTTATCCGGGCATTTTTTATTATAGTAATTATAACTGAGTGTATTATTGTAAGTCCCGGTGAAGTGCCAGCCGGATATTTGTATATATCTATGAAACCACATAATTGATGTGGTGTAGTTTCGATTATTCTGTAGAGTATTTATCCAGGAATTTTTTAGAATAATATTTATAATCGCATGGTTTGGTGTGAGCCCCGGTGAAGGGCCAGCCGGATATTTGTCAACAACTGGTTCCGTAGTTAATTCTATCTTGTAGGATATCAACAGGGAAAATTGTAGTATGATAGACCTAGGTTTTGGGGTTCGAATCCCTGTTAAAGTTTCGAATGGAAGTTGTGTATATTTTATCTAGGATATTTATAACCACATAAGCGATTGCAGTGTAGTTTTTTTTCGACTAGTCTTACGTAGTTTTTATATCCAGGCAGGTTTTAACATTAGTTTAATCAGGTGTTTTGTTGTGAGTCCCTGGAAATACTGACAGTCCTAGCTATAATGGATTTTGTGGATCAGCCGGAAGGTGAAATTCAGTTCTTCCGTGAAGGGAATAGTAAAATCCAGAGTGAACTATAGGAGAATATTTATAAGTAACATAATCTTAACTATTTCAACCATATTTACTACTAATTACTGGGGGATAGTGATTAAAAAGATACAAATTAAAGGTGTTGTAACCACATTTTCTTGGAGGAATGTTGGGGAACAATTTAAGAAAACGTGTCTCAATATTCCCGGCCACGACTAGAACCCTGTTTCATCCATCACTGAAAATGGACTATATAAGATTTTTTTTTGTCTGCATGAACACCGGAGCAGTATAATATACATTATTTACCGTATTTCCTAGAATATTAATTTTACTTTGTAATTTTGTTTAATATAAGATATTAAATACTTTATTTTGTGAGTGTTTCGAGCAGATATCACAATGGTCTATAATCTATTATTAACTCGGGGCTTTCTTTTTTAAGTTCAATCAATAATGTTTTTACCACATTGAGATTATCAACAACTCTCAGACCCGCCTCGGTGGCGTAGTTAGCTAACACGCTAGTTTACTGATTAGCTCGACTGCCAAGGATGTGGAGATCGAGTTTCTAATATCGCTCGGGTGAACTTGGGTAGTTTTTCCTAAGTAGTTTTACACTATCCCTCCACGCAAATGCGGGTTCCCTTCCTCTAACTTCAACCTTTCCAATTCCTAACCCATTAGAGTAATTAGTACTTAGGCGTAT
>CABFOV010000817.1:60226-72474 GCA_902141375.1 Timema poppense | reverse complement strand
TTATTATTATTATTAGTATTAGTATTGCTTTCTAAACCAAGAATACTACAAGAGCATGATTTACAGATTTATTTAACGTACAGATAGTGCGACAGCTTAGCTCAATCGATAGCATGTTTTTATACTGATCAAGACACACTATGTTCGATTCCTGACACCGTGGAACATTTATTTTAGTGAAACATTTTTTTTCTTATAATCTGATATGCTAATGGACGGGGATGTTTAGTCGTTTCAAGTCTTAAGATAGTAACAAGGTAGTGTGTTGATTTTATCACTCGGTTCAGAAAATGCACGTCAGATACCTCAAATAAATTTATAAAATGAAACCTTAGGATGTTATGCGCCTCTCTAAGTGAGGTGTGCTATAACCTATTGAACAAATAGACCCTTCCCCCAGATCTCCACATTTGAATGATTAGACATATCAAGCTAAAACATGGGTTGCATATAAGTGATAGCGTGCCATCATGAAATTTTTTTGGTAGCAATTTTGAAAAAAGACGAATAATGGAATTTGTGAGTAATTAAAAAAAATAGGTATAGGTTTTATTATTATTATTATTACAAAATTATGCAGGGTATTTTTAAAGGTTTTTACCGCGAGGGTTTAAAAAAATAATATATATATATATAAACATATAAAATATTTTAATACAATATTATGCATATATTTTCATTTTTTTAAAAACAAATAGTCTCATAAACGGAATTTTAAAAATGTTGGGAAAACACTGTAAAAAGGGAATTTTTAAAACAAATGTTTTATACTGTAAACATATTTTTTTTTTATTTGCAAATAATACTTTTAGAAATATATTACTCTCACTTGGTACTTTTAATCACGAAGCCGCCTGTCGACAACTTTCATAAACGAGAAGAGGATGGTGATCCTAGGCACGAAATCCAAATAACCTACAACGAGTGCACACCTGATCCTTAATAATACATGCATTAACGATGCGCAAAGAATGAAAACTAGCCAAACAACGCAGATTATTAAGTCATAGATATATTGCTGAAATTTTGTTTTTTAATTATTTTGGTTCCTAGTTAAAGCTAAAGTTATATTTAATATAAGCTAGTACACCTTAAGTTTTCTTATTTTGTTCAATAAGTTATAACTGATCTCAATTAGAGATACAAGTAGCATCATAAGGTTTCATTTTATAAATTAATTTGAGGTATCTGACGTGCATTTTCTGAACCGAGTGATAAAATCATCACTCTACTTTGATATTATCTTAAAACTTGAAAATACACAACATCCCCGTCCATTAGTTCATCAGTTTAGAAGAAGAAACAAATGTTATACTAAAAATAAAAGTTCCACGGTATCAAGAATCGAACCTAGTGTCCCTAAATCAGTATAAAAACATGCTATTGATTAAACTAAGCCATCGCAATATCTTAACGTTAAATAAATATGTATATCGTGCTCATGTAGGATTCTTGGTTTAGAAAGCATTTATAATAATAATAATAATAATAATAAGGTAACCAATAATTATTTGAGGAGTATGAGATTTTAACATATAAGTAGTAATGCAGCCTACAAAATACATCATTTATTTGTTCTTGAAATTAACTTGGAAGGAGTAATAACTGTTGGCTTACTGCAAAACATAAATGTTTAGAAGATGTATGAATGTTAACTGCATTAGAAACTGTCAGTATTTTGCTAGTGCATGACTTGATGAAATGAATAATGTGTTCCAAGCATCCTTTTAGACAGGTGCCATTTAACTATTTTACTCTATACGCGGACATTCGCGGCCAGCCAGCACACACAGAACTATTTATTAATATGTTTGGGTGCCAAGAAAACTTCACTGTTTCTTAGGTAACCTTCATATAGTCAATCTTAAATCAATAGGACAAGGAAAGAGTGTTTAAAGTAATTTTTGAGGGTAGGTTTTTTTTTTAGCACCACGTCTTACAAGCCGTTTTGTTAATACACCTAAGTAATAATTACTCTAATGGGTTAGAAATGGGAACGGTTGAAGTTAGAGGAAGGTAACCCGCATTTGCTTGGAGGGAGAGTGTAAAACCAATTAGGAAAACTACCCGTGTTCATCTGAGCGATATTAGAAACTTGATCTCCACATCCTTGGCAGTCGAGCTAATCAGTAAACTAGCGCATTATTTAACTACACCACCGTGGCTGGTCTGAGAGTTGTTGATAATCTCAATGTGGTAAAAACATTATTGATTGAACTTAAAAAAGAAAGCCCCGAGTTAATAATAGATTATAGACCATTGTGATATCTGCTCGAAACACTCACAAAATAAAGTATTTAATATCTTATATTAAACAAAATTACAAAGTAAAATTAATATTCTAGGAAATACGGTAAATAATGTATATTATACTGCTTCGGTGTTTATGCAGACAGAAAAAAAAAATATATGGTCCATTTTCAGTGATGGATGAAACAGGGTTCTAGTCGTGGCCGGGAATATTGAGACACGTTTTCGTAAATTGTTCCCCAACATTCCTCCAAGAAAATGTGGTTACATCACCTTTAATTTGTATCTTTTTAATCACTATCCCCCAGTAATTAGTAGTAAATATGGTTGAAATAGTTAAGATTATGTTACTTATAAATATTCTCCTATAGTTCACTCTGGATTTTATTATTCCCTTCACGGAAGAACTGAATTTCACCTTCCGGCAGATGCACAAAATCCGTTATAGCTAGGCCTGTCAGTATTTCCAGGGACTCACAACAAAACACCTGATTAAACTAATGTTTAAACCTGCCTGGATATAAAAACTACGTAAGACTAGTTGAAAAAAAAATTACACTCAATCGCTTATGTGGTTATAAATATCCTCGATAAAATTTGCACAACATCCATCCGAAACTTTAACAGGGATTCGAACCCCAAAACCTTGGTATATTATACTACAATTTTCCCCGTTTATATCCTACAAGATAAAATTAACTACAAAATCAGTTGTTGACAAATATCCGGCTGGTAATTCACCGATACTCACAACACAAAACATGATTAAATCATGCTAAAACTTGCTTGAATAAATATTCTACAAAAAAAACTACATTTAAAGTGCTTAAGTGGGTTCCTTAGATATATACAAATATCCGGCTGGCACTTCACCGGGACTTACACCAATACAACCAATTATAATTACTATACTAAAAAATGCCTGGATAAATACACTAAAGGATAATAAAAACTACCCCACAGTAATTGTGTTGTTACATAAATGTATATAAACATTCAGCTGGCCCTTCACCGGGACTCACACCGAAACACCTGATTATAAACAAATAATGCTCAAACCTGCCTGGATATTGGTCCAGTACAAAAGTAACAACCACACCGCAATAGTTAAATGGTTTCAGAGATAAATAAATCCGGCCGTATCTTTAAAAGAAAATCAAACCCTGACTGTATGTATGCGAAAGCCTCTCTTAGGAGACATCCTGATGAATAGAAATAAATGCACCGCAATAGCTTGTGAAATTCCAGGTATTATTGGCTATAGAGAGATATTATTAAATATAGTACAGAACTACAATATATTTTTACTTGAATATATTTATATTCCAAACCTTAAAAAGCAGATATTTTATGTAAAGTGGTTTCAAGCTTTTAAAACAAAACAATATTTATCCTTGCTCTTCAATTATTATTTAAACTTTTTCATTCTGATATAGTATTATTACTTGCCTATGACATGGCCAGTTTTATTGTTAGGATTTCCAGAATTGATTTAGTAACAAACAGGATTGACAAAAATAATCACAGTTATCATTATACATTAAATTTATTATAGATGACCTGCCTCGGTGGCGTAGTTGGCCAACGCGCTTGTCGTTTTGAGCTCGACCGCTGAGGACGGGGAGATCGAGGTTCGAATCTCGGTCGGGTGAACTGGGGGTGGTTTTTCCTAAATGTTTTTCCACTCTTCCTCCACGAAAATTCGGGTTCACTTCCTCTAATTCAACCTGCCCAATTCATATTACATTAGAGTAATTAGTACTCAAAGCGTATATTCCGAACGGGCAGTAAGACGTGGTGCTAATTATTATTATTATTATAAAATGATAATAATCAATTCAAATCTTAATAAACCACACCTTTTCTCAACCAAAGTATTAATTACTAAAGCGTTTTACATATAGATATATTATAGCCGCTGTGGTAACATTAAATAAAGTATGGAATTGAACTATCTCCCACAAAGTTATACACAGTCATAATAACTTTGAAGAAACAAATAAATTCACTTTTATAACAAAAATATGTCCAATGGATGAGATTTTATCAATATTTATTTTTTGTCCACCCGGAAATAATATAAAATATTTTAAATTAGGATTGAAACCATTAAATTACAGTAGTTTTTTTTAAACTCAGCTTCTTACAAATAAAGTAAAATCTTTTTAGAGTTAATCTGTTATTTACGTTACATGTGTGGAATATAATAAATTTATAATTGACTATAAACAATAATGAAGATTCTGGAGAAGGGGATATTGCTTTATGTTACCATGTAAAACCAATCAATGTGGGCAACAGTGCCCAGATAATGTTTGACGTGGTTAAACTTTTAATAGCTAAAAAAATACTATTCCGTCTGTTAATGAGAGCAAACATAATTAATTAACTTAGTATGTAATTATTAATTATTGATTTTATTATTATCAGAACACTAAAGTAAAATTAATTTATTAAATCAAACCATTCGAGCATCGCTTAAAGATATAACCCCTCCCCCATCCCTTCTTCCCAACAGTCAAGAAATAATTTAAGTACTTATGTCCTTCTCTAACTTAGGTGTTGGGCGTAACTAGGCAAACTATTCTGCAGTCATGTGTTGAGGTATATCATACCTCGCGGGCTCGGTGAATTATAAGTTGCTACCTTTCAATCCGACTGAGTGTACTTTAGCATTTTAACGGAAAATATACGATTATTGATTTATAATATTATAAGCTGTATACCTTAAGATGGGGCTACTTGGACATGTTATCACAAAGGGATTTTCTTTTTAATAATACATATTAAATATTTTTTGCGTTAAAATTTGGTTTCTTGTATTACAGAAGTTATTTGTTAATGAAAAATACTAAGAAATTGCGAAAAAAAAAACGAGGTCAAAACCCTATGGAAATTATCAAAATGTAGATCTGGAAAAAGCAGTGGAGGCAGGGTGATCTGTCAAAAAACAGGCTGCTGAAGAGTGAAAGTGCTTCAGACAACACTTATACGGAAAAACCATAGGACAGAATCCAAAACCTTTTAGACATCCTACTGTTCTAAGCAAAAGTGAAAAAGCCACCATTACGGAAACCCTTGGTATGGTAGCAAACCGGGTTTTTCGTCTTACACGGGCAGATATCAGGGATGTTGTAAGAAAAATACCCTAAAAAACAAGACAAACAAGTCCAAATCTTTAAAAACAACACTCCAGGTCCAGATTTTCTTGAATCTTTCATAGCTCGAAACAACATTTCCATTGGGATTGCATCAAACATAAAGCGATCCAGGTAGTTTAGTTTAGTTTATTTAGACATAGTTAAAATAAAACATTTAGTACTACAATCAGTCAAATACAATTTATATAAACAACAAAACAGTTCTTAAAATAATAACCATAACAAATATATTCAACTATGCGAAAAGGGACAACCTGGAAATCATCCTAGACCTAACCCCAGTACCGATTTAAAAAACTGGGGCGTGCTACCCTTCGTAACTCTATTCTCCTATTTCACAATTCCTTTTTATTTATTAACTACATCGATGTTAGCACCTAAACCTAATGTTCATATATTAACGTCTACCATTTGTTGTTCAGCTATATGGTTCACCCCGGGTATATTACGCTCCCGGTACCCCACCCCACTGGATATCCCGCCGCTACCAGATCCAGTGGTCCCGGGTCAGCAAGAGTCCCAACGGGGCTGGGAATCCCCTTATCCACCACCTGGGGAGGTGCCCTATCAATGAACTCGCTCCATCTATCTTCCCCACAAAGCCAACACCATGGACGTAAACCTAAATTATATAATAATTACTAGAAAATAGTACATTTTATACAATAAAAGTGCTTAGCCAAACTTATCCTATTCACTTCCTTGAGGCTGCGGTCTTTTCCTGGTCCTCTCATACAGACTACTGTTGCCAGCCAACGGAGAGGGTCCCCAACGGTCTGGAAGCCCGTTCGCTCTAACCCTACTACACACTTGTCTCCAAGTGTGGGGATGCACTGAGCAGAGGGGTGAATTCCGCCGTCAACTCATTCTTCCATCTTGGCTCTACCCAACTGGAACTGCGGCTCCCCACGGTTCATCGGAGGTTCCCACCTCCGGAATCCAATGGATGCCGCACTCAGCTGGGCTCCGGATATCCAGGAGTCTCATCTTGGTCCACCCTACAACCTATCGTCTCTATCCATATATTCATCCAATACATTTCCGCTACCAGTTATGGTCTTTAAAGTCCTCCATGTCTGTCCCGTCACCACTACTGGTACTAGTCTCATCACTGCTACTGGTCGTCCCTACCAGTTACCTAATCGTTAAGTCTAGATTTACGTCCTGTATCCTGTCACGTCGTCTCCTCGTCCCTACCAGTTACCTAATCGTTAAGTCTATAATTACGTCCTGTCTCCTGTCACGTCATCTCCTCTTTAAGTCTTTCACGTACCTCTCCCTCTCCCTACGTGACGAATCATCCGCAATTCTGTCGAGAAGCCCCCACCTGTTCACATCCCGAACTACATGGTACACAGTATTAGCCTGCAGAGGCACCTGCAGATCTGCTCTTGTTTCTAGTGTTTGGGGGCATTCTAATACGACATGCTCAGGCGTGGCCTGCTCTCCACAATCGAATTTGTCACTATCAGTCATTCCCCTAATAAAAAGTGTCACTCTGTATGGCTATGGCCAGTTATATAATGCACCATTCCCATTGATAGCTCCAAATACTCCATCCTCATCCGTTCTCTTACATCAGGAAAGATCCAGTAGGTCCTCCTGCCCGTGTCACTCGCGTCCCAGTCGCTTTGCCACTCATCCAGGAGAGCCTCCCGGACCTGTCCCTTAGTACTCACCCCCACTCTGTTCAGTTCTCCCACCTTAACAAGATCACCCTTCCTGAGGCAGTACAGAACAGCTCTTTTCTGCACCTCCAAGTCCAACGGCCATATACCCAGGGCCACGCAAAACAAGTCAGTTGCCACCATCCTAAAGGCGCCAGAGAGCCTAAGAAGTACATTCCTTTGTATACCTCTCACTCTTACTCTCTGTACCACTCGCTTTAATCTATGCATCCAGACACTGGCTCCATAGCCCACGATGGAGACTAGTAGAGCCTGGTGATAAAGCCTTATGCCCCTCATAGGTAGCATAAACCTCTTATTTCCTATACCTATGATCTTTATTCATCACTCTTAATGCCCGACCAAATCCGTTCTCCACGTGCGCAATGAAGTTCCTCTTCTCTTCAAGAGTGACGCCTAGGTACCTGGTATTCCTACTACGTCGTATACTCCGTCCATCCATTTTTATCATAGGATCCCTTTTCAACTCTCCCCTAAATAGCACATAGGTCGTCTTTGATGGCGCCAAGCTTAACTTCACCCACTTACACCAAGAGTTAAGCCCTGCAAGCACCGCCCCACTCTTGGTCTCTAGTTCCATCCTTGTCCCTGCCTCCACTATCAGGAGAACATCATCAGCAAAGGCGACCACTCCCGCCGTTCCAGGGAGAGCTTCCACTTCCGATAACCCAGGCTCGAGCCCCAAGTCCCAGAATATCGGCCCACTGACCGATCCCTGTGGACATACCTTGGTTAGTTTCTTACTTATCTTCATTCCTGGACATCTCAGGGTAGCATACCGGTCTCTACAGTAGTCCCTAAAGACCCCTTAGAGATCTCCCGGACACATTATTTTCCTCAATCTCTCAAACAAGGTCGGCCACCACATATTGTCAAACGCTCCCGAGATGTTCCACAAAGATACCTACAACGTATTTCCCCTTACACCTATCAACCAGGTTCATAGCCTCACAGATAGCGTCCTCAGTCGATCTTCCCCTCCTAAAGCTGTACTGCTGCCTGTGCATTGCCATCTCTATACTGTGTTTCGTCCATTTATCGCAGATCACTCTTTCTTGCAGCTTACCACATGTATTCATTAAACATACGGGCCTGTACGACTTAGGGAGTTGCGGGTCTTTCTCATCGCCCTTACTGAGAATGATTATCTCACTCTCCTTCCACATGTTGGGCACTTTGCCTTTAGCGGTACACTCGTTCAACAGTCCCGTAATGAAGGGCGCTATCTGCTCACTGATTTTCTGAAGCACCTCGACCCTGATACCATCGGGTCCAGGCACCTTCTTTCTTTTCATTTGGGCTATGTACCTGGTAACCTCTGCCTGTGTTATCGGATCCGTCCTCGCCCTATTTAGATAGGGCTCCTACATTTCACGTCTCATGTTCATCTGCTCGTCATTGTCCAGTCCATCGTCATCAGGAAGGAAGGTATCTACAAGTAGCCTCGCGGACTCTTCCCATCCCTTCCCATCCAGGTACTCTGTAAATTGTGATTACTTTTTTTTAATAATTCCGATCTTGCCCTACAGGATGTAAAAGTACAAACCGCTATAAATATGATGAGGCCAACACTACAGACGACCCTGGCGCCAAAAAAGGTTGTACCAAGAAACACAAAAAGGGTGGATAGAGTAGAGGAGTACTCTAGAGCTTCAATTAGTATTATGGTGTGCGAGGATGTAAATGGAGATCTGCTTCCTCCCATGGTTGTATACAAAGCACATAACATATACGATAATTTGACTCAAGGTGGACCAACTGGTACAAAATATGTTAGTAATATGAGGTGTTGGCTCGATATTAATCTCCTTGAAACACGTTTTTTTTAAAATTTTGTTGCCACATGTTGAAGCTACTCGCAATCCTTAAGATACAGTTGTTTTGCTTGGAGATGACCTGGCATGTCACTTTCCTCCTAAAGTGATCAAGGCATGCAAAAACAATATAAACTATCTATCCCCATTTCCAGAAAATGCAACACATCTTATGGAACCTCTAAATGTTGCAGTATTTGCCCCTATGAAGAAAATATGTATGGAAATTATGGACAGAAAGATAATGGAAAGCCGCTACCCTGGTAGCATCACAAAATAACAATTTCTTCTATTTATGAACCGACTGTGGACTGGAATTGCTGACACTGGAGGCCCAAACTTAGCCTCAGTCTTTAGAGCAACAGGGCTGCGTCCTCCCAATCCAACGTAGGTGTTGTAAAGGATTTCCTACGGATTATACGCTGACAATGATGAAGTTGAAAAAATTTTAGATGCCAGTTTGGTAGATTTACTGCAGTAACTCCGAAGTGGCGAAAAACAGAAACAAAAACGAGAAAAGAAGATACCAACAGGAACGAACGCATTTGCCACTAACTTGGAAGAAACAGAGCTGGAACTTCCCATAAACTCGGATGCCTCTACATCTGCATCCACCAGTCAAAATGAGTCTTATTCGTCGGGAACAGAAAATCTTCGGATAGAAAGACCTGTTCGTAAAACCCGCAAAACAAACCATGGAGAGGAATCTCGCTATGGCATTTTCCTAATAAAGTGGAAAGACTACAGAGGGAGAAGTGATTAGATAAAATGTGTAAAATGCGACAAATGAATTTGTGGACCTTGTAATGATGGAATTACAGGTCATTACTACAACTGTTCCCGCCGTGAAGATTAATAAGATGAGGAAATTATTGATGACAGTGACCTGTAAAATGGCTTCATACAAGAGTGAACAGAAATTATGTTGACCGCACATAATGTGAGTTAAGTTCCTATCTACGTGACTTAGAATTTCTTTAAATTTATATTACAGTTCAGTTGAACAAATTGAGTTTACTTTATTATTTATAGTTGATATCGAATCATTTAATGCTGTTTTCATATTTTGATAACCTTTTATATAATAATCATATACAAAAAATGAAATAATACACATTAGTCTAAGAACGTGTTTACTTAAAAAAAAGGGTACGTTCACGTATTTTTTTTTATTAATATAAAGCATAGATATACAATTCCGTTTACATTACGGGGTGAATTGGATACCCGGAGAGTTTACCTCACGTTTAAATTATACATACGTGTGGGTGTCCAAGTAGCCCCAGTCCCGGGGCTACCTAGGCACCAAGTTTTTTTTCCCATACCTTTCTTGTTGAATGTATTCCCATATTTATTTCAGCCATGTTACCTGGAAAGTCGGGTCGGTACAATAGATAGTTTTTAGTTGCCTCATTCTAAAAATTCAACGAATCAGTTGTAAAAATGAGCTATAAAGGCAAAGCCAAAGCCAAAGCTATTATTTATGCATTTTGGTGAGGATTACTACATCTAAATATCATATTCTGAAAATTGAAAAATGACACCTGGACACGGGAATCGAACCCGGGACCTTTGGCTTAGTACGAATCCTGGATAGCTCAGTGGTAAGAGCATTGGCGTACTAAGCCAAAGGTCCCGGGTTTGATTCCCGTGTCCAGGTGACATTTTTCAATTTTCAGAATATCATAGCTATATGGAGTAATACTCACTAAAATGCAAAAATAGTATTATTATTTTTATTATTATTTAGCACCACGTCTTACTACCCGTTCGGGTTATACGCTTTAAGTACTAATTACGCTAATGGATTAGGATTTGGAAAGGGTGAATTAGAGGAAATGAACCCACATTTGCGTGGAGGGAGAGTGGAAAACAATTTAGGAAAAACCACCCCTGGTTCACCCACCCAAGATTCGAACCTCGATCTCCCCGTCCTCAGTGGTTGAGCTCAACACGTCAAGCGCGTTAGCCAACTACGCCATCGAGGTGAGCCATAAATAGTAGCTTTGGCTATTTTATTAATTAATATGCAATCTCGTACAGTTATAATAATTGTACAAATGGCTGCAATAAGCCAATTACCGAGTCGAAGGTGGCTGCGTTATCTGATAACTCGTGATCTTAATAAAATCACACATTTGTAGCCGACGAATTCCGCAAGTCCATCATAGACTCTGCCTTAAAATATGAGTGAAGAATGAAGAATGACCATAGACACGGGATGAATCCTGAATAGCTCAGTGGTAAGAGCATTGGCGTACTCAACAAAGGTTCCGGGTTCGATTCCCATGTCTATGTGTCATCTTTAAATTTTTAGAATATGATAATTTTTATATAATTGCATAAACAAGATGCCAAAAATAAAAATTTAGGGTACTTTTTCAATAAAAGACACAACAGAATAATCATGGTTTCTTAGATCATACAACGCATATTTTTCAACCTAAAATTCAAATGATTCAAATTTTGCAATAAGATTTGAAAATATTTAATCAATTATGGGGAATTTAACTTATTAGAAAACATGTTATTATTTATTTTCATAGTGAATTTAAGGAGAAGTAAAAATAACGTAAACGTAATATAATGGGTTTATCTGTCAGCATTCATTGTATGTACATTTATTTAGCATTTGATATTTAATGAGTCTGCCAAAATATTAGTAATAATAATACCTTCATATATTCCTGTGGCTTGGTGCTAAAAGGGCCAATGTCAAAAAACGTAATTTTTCAGGAAAGGCTTTCAAAGATTTTGCTATTTCTTCTAGTGATAATATCTTCTACAATTATGTCTCAATGAAATTAAAACTTTTGTGGCTTAACATTCATCAAGCATACATCTAGAATATATAAATTTTAGTTTCATGGTCATTAAGGACTTAGAGTTAGACATGACATTGGCCCTTGTTGCATAAAAGAATATAAATCAATACATTAATAATAATTAATCAAACATGACATTGGCCCAGTAAATTACTACTTTATTATTTCATATTTTCTTGAAATTTAAAGGAAAAAAATATTTAAACTAGGACTATGATTAATTTGAGCCTTGTATTCAAATAATATTTAAAACATAAAGAAGAAAACATTGATCATTTATTTATAATAATATTAAACAAATCAATTATCAAATTCAACTATCTAAAGATCTTAATTTCTATTTTCAAAAAAACATATTTTTGCTATTTTAACTTCTTCATTAGTAAATAATAATTTTTAAATTTAATTATTTAAAATTACTTTTATGTTAGAACCTGAGAAATATAAATTTAATAATAATCATCATTAGCTATTCTTATTAATTGATGTAAAAAATCTAACACCAAATTC
>CABFOV010000817.1:34023-59890 GCA_902141375.1 Timema poppense | reverse complement strand
AGCACTACACATTCAACTACTATAAGTGTTCGATACTATAGTCTGTCAACCAACAAGGCTACCAAAACAAGACCACAGCAACACATTCAACTGTTATAAGTGTTGGATACTATAGTTTGTCAACCATCAAGATTACTGAAACAAGAACACAGCACTACACATTCAACTACTATAAGTGTTGGATACTATAGTTTTTCAACCATCAACCATCAAGGTTACTGAAACAAGACCACAGCAACATATTCAACTGCTATAAGTGTTGGATACTATAGTTTGTCAACCATCAACCATCAAGGTTACTGAAACAAGACCACAGCACTACACATTCAACTACTATAAGTGTTGGATACTATAGTTTGTCAACCATCAAGGTTACTAAAGGATCCAATTAAGTGGTGCTATGGGGGAGAATTTTGTGGAGAGAGTTTTTGTAAGCCCTCTAGGGAAACATAATATACGGAACCCCCACTACCCTATTGCACCAGGCCGAGATTCAAACCTTAACCTCCTAGTTACAGATAACACTGTATATCGAGAACCTCCCGCCCTAGAACGCGTGAACAAAAGTGTGAAACTTTTAGGGATATAGAGTGTGCACATCCTTAACCAACTACTTACATCATCACAAAACAAATTAAATATTCAAAAGTCTGATAACTTATCAAATTTCGTAGCATATCTGCCTACTCAGCTTAGGGTCCCGCACTCGATTCCTGACATGACCAGTAAATTTATATTGGTGAACTTGAGATTTTCCCTTTCACAGTGATGGATTAACGGTCTGGCGGCTGGGTTTAATCCCCGCTCTATATTTATTTAAATATATAAGTCGTGTACTTAGACATGATTTTCTAAAAGTTACTCTGCAGTATCTCGTATCTCATTGAAGTTATTCCTAAAATAAATGTCTGAAATGCCTCCCATGAACCTGAAGACATGTATGGACACGCATACTCATGTGATATGAGATGGCGTGTCCAGACATGTCTTCAAGCTTGCGGGGGACATTTCCAATGTTTGTTAAAGGAATAACTGCAGCTTGGTACGTGATAACCTACTGCCCAGTAATAATAGTACACTCTGTATATTACTAGTAAACAATGATTTTGTTAATTGAATAATTTCGGCTGTTTCTTATGTATTTTATTTGCTGATCGTGAAAATGGATCTAGAATTTCTCTCTAAGCCTCAATTTGTTTGTAATATACCTATCTTGTTTTCCATCTGACTGGGTCTGTTTGGAACATAAGCCTCTCCACCGCCTCCTTTCCGCCCGCCATCCCTCTCCTTCCACCAGGCCTCCCAACATTCCAACCCCTCATCCACGTCGAGGGAGACGGGCAACAGCACGAAGTTGGGGAGTGTCTATGGGGTGAAGAACAGTGGGGACTATGTGTGCCCCGTGACTGCTTCGGTAGCTGTGAAGGCCCTGCAGGAACCTTGAAAAGTGACGACTGACGGGGCTCTGGTGAAACTACGATAGGCCTAGCAGGCCAGCAGTGGATGCAGAAATTGATTTCAAAATAGGAGCATGAGAAAATATCATTTAATGCATATTTGAAAATATCATTTAATTTTTATGATTTTGTTATATTTACTGATATCACAAGAGTGACAACAAAACTTATATTTATTTGCCCTATGCTATTAGTCATTATTTACTCACACATTACAAAATATGAAGAATGTCAAAGTTTATGACTCATAAATATATGAATCTTTACTCTCAGTTCCATTTAGAGAAGAGACAGCTTAATCAAATTTTGTAATGTGAATATGCATGAAGGTAGGCAAACAAAACGTAATGAGATTGTCATAAAGTCTGAGTCAAACCTTTTAAAAGCTCAGTTGTGTGTGAGCTATCATGTGTGTGACATTTGGCAGTTTGGTGGCTGCAAGTGTTAGTATCTGTTTCTTATTGGGCTTTTTATGTGTCTGTATAGTGAGTGTTCACGTATTATATATTAACTATTTATCGTAATTGTGTTAATCATCAAAACATTAAATTAACTTTGAAGAGTCGAAGGAAAGATATATCTCCACTAAAAAGAAAGCCGTATGAACTCCATTTTGGCTCTAAAATAGATGATCAGGATAAAACTTGGCCTTCTCATTTATGCTGTTTAGTGGCTGACTGAAACGATGTCATCACATAGAATTTTCAGTTTTTATGGTTTTGGGAGAACCCAAGGGCCACGCCATAAACTGCTATTTTTTCATGACACAAATCTCCGAAACAACCAGGAATAGACATAATGTTAGATGTTCTAAATAACCTCAATTATAAGGCATGTGCGCCACACTCCAGAACTTTCCATTACAGTACTGCCAGAAACATTGAACTCAGATATAGAAGGAGACAATATTAGTGGTGTCGAGTTCCGGACTGAACTAGCGGGTTATTAAGAAGAAAAAACACAGAGGTTTTAGAAAGTACGGCTTCTATTGAATCGCAATTAATCAATCATAATTAAATAAACCAGTTTATGATCTTATGTTATCAAAAAGTAAAGCTGATATATAATATATAATTATTGTCTTCCATAAACACCTCTTCTCCAAGCACGATGAATCAGTCCAGTGTGGTCCATCTTTCAGCCCGTGGGCAAAATGTGGTAACCGAGCAATGAAAGTGTGGCTTTCACAATATTTTGGAAGATAATTAAAGAGAAACCCTTGAAGGTAGAGGTGAAATAGCTAGTGATTCAAATACAACTCTTGTAATGAGGGGCTTACGCTTGAACTGACGGTCCATGGGCTGTTCAGACGTAACCGTGTGAACCAAGATTTCTTTTAATGATCCTGGGGTATCAGAGTACGCTGCTGATTAAACAAGATTGAAAACGCACAAAGAATTGCTCAAAGTTTTGATTATTAAAAGCAAAACAATATATACGCTTACTAAAATACAATTAAATAACTAAACATGTCCCTAAATTATTTATAAAGAGTGATTTTTAAATCTCTAAATTTAATAGGTTAGTAAGAAAAGCTAAAATTCAATACAATTAAATAAACAAATTAATAACTTCAACACACATAATAAGTATTCAAATATTTAAATCAGTCACAAAAATGTTCATTACAAACATAGTTCCCAACAACAAAAAATGTCTACGTCACCCGTGTAGTATCAATGTTGAGTCAGATATGGCTCGGGTCTCGCCACACACATAGAAGAAGATTACGAAAGTAGTAAATATTCAAGAAGTTGCCGTTATCAGTTTAGTGGAAGAGAAACAATGATCCTCCTAACCTGGGAGCATTGTTGCCTTAAAAGCATGCCATTCTAAGGTAATTGACGATGAGAAACAATGGTATTCTTGAGCTGGGAGACTTGTCATCTTAAACATATTATATCACTATTAGTTTATCGAAGAAGAGAAACAATGGTATTCTTGAGCTGGGAAACTTGTCATCTTAAACATATTATATCACTATTAGTATAGTAAAGAGGAGAAACAATGGTATTCTTGAGCTGGGAGACATGTCATCTTAAACATATTATATCACTATTAGTTTAGTGAAGTGGTATTCTTGAGCTGGGAGACTTGTCATCTTAAACATATTATATCACTATTAGTTTAGTGAAGAGGAGAAACAATGGTATTCTTGAGCTGGGAGACTTGTCATCTTAAACATATTATATCACTATTAGTTTAGTGAAGAGGAGAAACAATGGTATTCTTGAGCTGGGAGACTTGTCATCTTAAACATATTAAATCACTATTAGTTTAGTGAAGAGGAGAAACAATGGTATTCTTGAGCTGGGAGACTTGTCATCTTAAACATATTATATCACTATTAGTTTAGTGAAGAGGAGAAACAATGGTATTCTTGAGCTGGGAGACTTGTCATCTTAAACATATTAAATCACTATTAGTTTAGTGAAGAGGAGAAACAATGGTATTCTTGAGCTGGGAGACTTGTCATCTTAAACATATTATATCACTATTAGTTTAGTGAAGAGGAGAAACAATGGTATTCTTGAGCTGGGAGACTTGTCATCTTAAACATATTAAATCACTATTAGTTTAGTGAAGAGGAGAAACAATGGTATTCTTGAGCTGGGAGACTTGTCATCTTAAACATATTATATCACTATTAGTTTAGTGAAGAGGAGAAACAATGGTATTCTTGAGCTGGGAGACTTGTCATCTTAAACATATTAAATCACTATTAGTTTAGTGAAGAGGAGAAACAATGGTATTCTTGAGCTGGGAGACTTGTCATCTTAAACATATTATATCACTATTAGTTTAGTGAAGAGGAGAAACAATGGTATTCTTGAGCTGGGAGACTTGTCATCTTAAACATATTAAATCACTATTAGTTTAGTGAAGAGGAGAAACAATGGTATTCTTGAGCTGGGAGACTTGTCATCTTAAACATATTATATCACTATTAGTTTAGTGAAGAGGAGAAACAATGGTATTCTTGAGCTGGGAGACTTGTCATCTTAAACATATTAAATCACTATTAGTTTAGTGAAGAGGAGAAACAATGGTATTCTTGAGCTGGGAGACTTGTCATCTTAAACATATTATATCACTATTAGTTTAGTGAAGAGGAGAAACAATGGTATTCTTGAGCTGGGAGACTTGTCATCTTAAACATATTAAATCACTATTAGTTTAGTGAAGAGGAGAAACAATGGTATTCTTGAGCTGGGAGACTTGTCATCTTAAACATATTATATCACTATTAGTTTAGTGAAGAGGAGAAACAATGGTATTCTTGAGCTGGGAGACTTGTCATCTTAAACATATTAAATCACTATTAGTTTAGTGAAGAGGAGAAACAATGGTATTCTTGAGCTGGGAGACTTGTCATCTTAAACATATTATATCACTATTAGTTTAGTGAAGAGGAGAAACAATGGTATTCTTGAGCTGGGAGACTTGTCATCTTAAACATATTATATCACTATTAGTTTAGTGAAGTGGTATTCTTGAGCTGGGAGACTTGTCATCTTAAACATATTATATCACTATTAGTTTAGTGAAGTGGTATTCTTGAGCTGGGAGACTTGTCATCTTAAACATATTATATCACTATTAGTTTAGTGAAGAGGAGAAACAATGGTATTCTTGAGCTGGGAGCCTCACTATCGGTTTTTATCGAATGGATTCAGCTTCATAGTTCAGTAATTATTTTTAGATTTTTGTTTGATTGAATAAATGATTTCAATAACTTTATATAGATGAATGTATCGAGTAACTAACGGAAAAAAAGTTGTTGCAGTAAATTGTGTTAGTCTAAATGTAGACTGTCACGTTTTTTTTAATAAGGGTACACCCTCTCCACAATTTTTGGAACTTTCTCACTTAATCAATTTCTTTGTGAACACACAGTATTACATTTTAACTCTTTTTGTCTTCACTGTGTCCTTTTCCATTTAGGGTACATATTCTATAACTCAAATGATTTTTTGTGCGCCTCCGCTCTCTAAGATTTATTTTAATACTCGCTACAGCTTACTTTTCATTGTCACTGATGTGATTTATATGCTTCAATGAAACATATTAAAAACCTATTTATCCATGACATCACACTAGAATCAATGATCATGTTATCACTCGTAAACAAAGAGGTCCAGTGATCCAGGAGGGTGGATATGGATGGTTCTGTGAATGCATCATTACGTTCAGCTTCACAAGTCGACTCGATCTCACCAACTCATGATCAATTATTGCTTGATAGCGAGGTCCATTCTTCCAGTTTGTTCATGGAGTCAAGCCATTGAATCTGATCTTATAACTTGCCCACTAAGAAAACCCGTTGAGTCCAATTATCCAATTTTACAATTCGTCCACTAAGACAAGCCGTAAAGTCCAATATTTCAACTTGTCCATGGAGTCAAGCCATATAATCCGATTGAGATAAAATTGGAAATTTTCGGCGAATAGACAGACCACTCTTATCCAGTGCTTTTACGAAATGTTTAATTATCTCAAGTTTTATATGCAAAGGAGGCAATAGTATTTTTTTCGGATCATCTAGACTGTCACGAATGACTTATTTTCCCCAGTATTAAAATTCTCTTAGGCCATTCTTTCGTTGTCCAACGTTTATCCCTACTTATACTGTCCCATTCATATAAATAACAAGGACATTTTTATACCCTTCTTGTAGCCCTAGTAAGATACTGGAAACCTTTAAGGTATCCACGCAGTAGCAATTGATGTTCCTAATAGTTAATTTTTTCTAAAATGGATTGAAGATTTTCATTTTCGTTTCAGAAAAACAGAATGCGCAACTGGAATCGAAGGAAACGCACTTATATTATGTAATAAAAATCCTTTGAGACTTCTTTTAGAGGCATCAATAAATAATCGCCAGTCATTATTATCATAAGTTAGTCCTTCCAATTGAAGAATTAAACTGGGTGCATCACAACAACAAACTAGCTGGTCTTCCATCTTAAAGTACTTACTAAATTCTTCCTCTCGATTCCTATACCAGTAAAATATGGTTTCTGTTGACAGCAGATATTTTATTTTAATCTCGATTCCAGTATTTCACGCTTGTCCTTGGTAAGACTCGTACTAAATCATTCAACTCAGTTTGAGTAAAATGTTGAGTCTTATCTTCGTTAGTGAGGGATGAAAAATCCTCATCAACGTTAGCATTTTATGTAGACTCAGAGGAACATAACTGCTCATTGCCATCTTGTTTAGTCGGTGGGATAGGAATTGGAACATCTGGTCCACGCGGCACAGGTCTTATAACTGATGTCAGAACTTCTGGGTATTTGATTCTCAACTTATTCATTTTGTTGTACCCAGATAAATTACTAAAACAGAAGTAACAATCATCGTGGTGACTTTTTGGTTCGCGCCATATCATGGGAATCTCAAACGGCATAGATTTTCATCTTCCGTAATACCAGTGCCTTAGTCCTTCAACACAAGTTTTACATGCAGTATCTGTGTATGGAACCCAAGTCTTATCCTCATATTCAAGTTTAACTTTGAAATACGCAAAATTCACTTTCGTAACAAATGATTTAATATTATTTTTCTATCCTCGTAATAAGTATGAACCGCATATGAAACATAAATTATCCGGATTGTTAACACATTCCGTCCTTGTAAAGATGGAAGCCATGTTATTGATAGCTATGTAGCGCTTTGTACACAACACATAGCAAAACTAAAAATAGCACCGAACTGTTAACAGGTAAGGACAACTACCGAGAGCAATGAATATCAAATTAGGCCTTTAAGGTGTCATGTTAATATGCACTTTCCTCCAAGGAGCTGAGTTTTTCTTATTAAAGATAAATATACATGACCTGAGTCACTATTGACAAATTTATTTCCCCTTTTCATGGTCATGCTAAGATAAGATCACTGTCACCAACACTTGTAAACACTTGGAAAGATAAAAATAAGGAATTCAGGGGTAAGAAAGCAGACAAGGAGTGGTTTGTTTTGTGGAAATATATTCATGAATATCACTCGTGTGTGCTAAAGTTAAAATCGATAACTTTTTAAAGACAGCAGAATCATCTTAGACCATCTTCGATAGAAGTATAGCACGATCGAGGGTTTCTTGACCACTATTCTCAAATAGGTAAGTACACGACTGATGCAATCGTAAGTCGGACAATTGACCCCGTGGGGACCAAAATTAAATTTTCTGTTTCAGTGATCGTATGGTCTAATACGTCTCTATCGTAATTGGCTGGACTAGGAATGTTGGGGATATTTAATCCCAGCCAGGTATACCAAGGGTTTTTATTTATACATGTTTCCCTCACCTATTTCAAGCGAATAAGAGTACATGTCCGCTAAGCTATTCCTTCCATATCTCGGTTTGTGTAGTAATATTTTCAGAAAGGACATCTACAAATCCTAGTAAAAAGGATATAAAAAAGGGTGTCATGCTGTAATAGAACATAGTGTGCTCGCGAAATGAATCATGAATGTAGTCTCCTCTCCGGTAAGGCAACAGTGTTTGAGTTGTTGACTAATAGGTCGAGTCGCTACCGCCTCAAAGCGGTAACTGAATGAATAGTATCAGCACAATAGAATGTTAGAGAGGCTCAATATGAGACTGGCTATTCGTTCCTCGAGAAGACGCGAGAAACAAGTTAAGATACAGGCGCGCTATGTGTTACCCACGCCAGTGGGACAGCTGATGGAAGCAGCACTCGTTAACACTCTACCAACACTACAAAGAGAAAAAAAGTTTGATATCAAATATCAATCCATATTAGTGGTATTATAATATTAAAAATAATTATAGCAATTGATTGGATAGCCAGTGACGGTAACGTTGGTGTTTGAACCCCAGAAGAGTGGGCTGAGAGAGTTTGTTCTTAGAATAGTTTCCCGACCTCTCTTCATGCAAATTTGGATGTATTTTTATAAATTCTACATATCTCGTCCCTAGTTCACTAGTGTAAATATACGGATAGCCCAAACGGGTAATACAACAAAGAGAAGATGTCGTTTAATTTTTGGTTTGTTCTCGTCCGTTGAATGGGGCTGCGAGGGAGAAAGTACCAGATTACTAGTGACCTTGTATTTAGTCTAGATTTGGACGTCAGCCAATCCATTATTTAACATGAACTGCTTTATATTAATGCATCAGGCTATTTGCTGATTTAAGACACTTGGGTTCAGTAGGAACAAAAAAAAAATTAATTAGTTAAACTGTGGTTTACCTAGAATGACTGAGGACGATATTAAAGAACACGGTTGAATATAATATTGTTTTTGATTTCTAATATAGTACTTATATAGCTTTACTGTAAAGTACTAACTTTTCACTAGCTCTCTACTTACGCTCTGACGTCATTTATTGCTAAAGTGACCACGCACTTCCCTTAACCAATTCGTTTCATCACAAAACTCCTCTAACATTGCACTACCATCTAAACAACAATCAGTCTAGTCCTTGAATAGCCCACTTAATGTTATATACGTTCGGGAAATAAGTTAATTTGTAAGTCCTATGGTCCAGAAAATACATGCTAGATATCCCTAGTAAAAATAATAACCCCTAAATGTTGAAGAGCTGATTCTCCATTTGAATGGTTTGATGTTACCTCTGTCTTTTTCCGTCATTAAATCTGCCAGTTAGTTCAGATTCTCGTTGTTAGCCCCATTAGACAGCAGAAAACAAACAACGAATCATCAAACGTTAGGGCCTAGCTAGTTATTTGTAAATACCTTTTGAGCGGTGTCGAGCCGTGGAATGCTGTCAGAGTAAAAGGAGTTATTTTAAACTGAGCCTGTGATAAGGTCCTATCACTAAGTAAGATACTCATTGGTCAGGTATCCATGGATTAGTTTTTCTTCACCACGTCTTAAGGAACATTATCCAAGCTGCGACAGCTACCTGTGACTGCGGCTGGAGGCGTAGTCTTCACGAATGCTCGGTTTGAGTTTAGTCTACAATACGAGGCGATGGGGACACGTATCGCAGCACTGGTGAAGTGAACCATTCTTGCGGTTAAAACTGCAGTTACATTGCATATTTATTGTTGAATTTTAAGTGTTAATCTATTTAAAAAAAATGTATAAACAACAAAAATTTGAGGTGCTAATGATACTATCGCAGGATGTGGTGCTGTGTGAGTTAGTATCCCAACATCCATGGGTATTTGATTTAGAACATTCTAAATACAAGGAAATGAATGCATTTTCTATCTTTTTGCTTATTTTTTTATGCTGTACAACCACATTTCAATTATTTCGTCATTTTCTTTCTCCTTTAAAGTATCCAAAAATGTTCGGTCACTCGGATCACCTGTACTTTCATCCTTCTCGAGATCTACCAGCGACTGCGGCTGGAGTCGCGTCTTGGAATACACCCATACAAGTGTCGCGTGCAGCTTTTGTTGCCATGATTTGTTGTGGTCGTAGCTGCGCGACTCCAGACGCAGTCGCAGGTAACTGTCACAGCCTGGACAACGTACTCATTGCGAAGGAAATAGGGATAAGTAAGGGATTTGAGTCCCGACCTCCCTATCGCCGCCAATTCAGTCCAACACGAGAGTGACACGTTGGATCCTGAAATCTTCAGTGAAATTATCAACGTAAATATATTCCCTAAGTTAGGTACGTGTTAAGGATGCTATCATATAAACCAAGTTGACAGTTTCAACAAGTTCTGCTTACCCTGGCAACACTTCACAACACTGAATTTGACCAATTTTGAGTGAGGATTTACTGGACACCTTTGTTTTGATATTTACCTTAAAAGTCTGGGCTAAATTTAATAATATAATAAAATATCTTACTTTCTTTGTTTTGTGTTTGATTAAATCCCGTGCTAAATGCAATGTGCACTCCTAACCTGTCAGCACAGCTCATGTCGACATTGTTTGCTGGTAGTGTTGGTAGCTGTAAATCCTTACTCGGCGTTCTTGGCGGCGATGTTCCGGGTTTGAGACCCAGCGCGCATGGCACACGGAGGAGTGAATGAGGGGGTTGTGGGAGGCTAGGGGAAAGAGAGGAAGCTGGCTTGCCCGGTGAGAAAGAATCGGAGCGGTTCTCAGTTGACGTCGATGTCAGTTCGTCGGTAGGAGTGCGTCGGTCAAGCGTCCGTTCCTCACGTGACGTGCGGCGTCATTTTATTTCCCGCGTTCTTTGGAACTGGTTGATATGAAAGTGTGAAAGTTCTTAAATGTATAGAATAAAGTTACAAAACATGTCGAAAGGAATATTCCAAGACGAGATTAATTATATATAATATATTTTGCCACACTATGATTTTAAGGACATGATTAAGTAGAAAACAATGCACTTGATTAAAACTCTATGTAAGTAAATTAATGAATTTTAGGATAATTTTAAAATATTCTCTCTAATGTTCACTAAACGCGAGAGCATACTTATATTGTTTTATAAATAATTCACGTTTTGTTTTAATTCTGAGGAGGCTCCTGCATTACAATTTAGAATACTGATTTAAAATTTAAATACATTTTAAGCACGTAATTTAATGAACACTTTCCAACATAATTTTATATTTGTTATTATTTTAAATTATGTGCTTTAACCCGTCTGGAGTTGTTTTAAACTCTTTATTGTTGGGAAACTATTTGGGTTGTCTAGATTAACAATAATTTTGCTTGTAAAATTGATATTGTTAGACAGATTCTCTGATATTTGCATTGTTATAATCTCCTATTTATTGAATTGTTGATGAGTTTTTATTACGATCTCAATAAATATTAGCTTCACAACAAAGAACATATTAAAGAAAGTATAAAATAACGGTTATTTTTAAACAAAAAATCGTTATTTTTTTTTTAAACAAATTTTTTCACAATATTGAATACAATTTTTTAAAGTATTCAAAATTGGTTGGAATAATCTTAATTTAAGTTAGTGTACTTGTCAGGAATCAACCACGGAATAACTTACTAGTGGTACCAAACCTGGATCGTAATAAATAAGACTATACACACAAATATATATATAAATACTGCCACAACGTCTGTCTTACTACGCGTCATAGTCATCAACATATAATTCCACTAACAGAGTAGAGAATAGGAACATAGACTTGATAGGAAATGTACCCAAATTCGCATTGATTGAAAGTGGGAAATTATTTAGGAAAACACATCCTTAGTGCACCATAACGATATTCCAGGAGAGTTATTCCGGATGAACTTCATGTATATGTACTGTGTCGAGCTATTCTGTAATTCAAATATATCCGTCATATTATTGCATTCATTACATCGTTCAGAAATAAATCTGGTTAGTCTACAAGGCATCAGTATACTGCAAAATGAATATTAGTGGAGATGAACGTACTTATAAACTTGCCAAATAACTTACTCTCCCTCCTTAAGACAATTATACCACCTACATTGCACAGTTATAACAAGTGTACATAAACTATCAATAATTTCAAATCACAACAGTTTACGAGCTGTATAATATTATTATCATTATTAGCACCGCGTCTTACTACCCGTTTGGGCTATACGCACTTAACGCCAATGTGTAATGGTAGAATGATTGTGAGATGAAATGTAGGACCTATAGTTTTAACGTGGAATCCGAACCACGGTGGAGGCCTGGCACTCCACACATTTACAAGTTGGGATTAATACATGTCTTGTCAGAGGTGAAGGAAGGGTTTGTCAATCAAATAAATCTGTGCCAGGACCAAGGATTGAACCTCAGACCTTCAACACAGAAGTCTGACACCTTACTCCTAGACCACCAGATCACCTTTACAAGCTATAAAGCATCAAACTTGGTATTTAATACTTTTTTCGTTCCATAGTTAAAATAAAGTAGCTAGTGTATGGGGTTGAAACTTAGTATAACTAGACATTCATATGAGGTATATACAATTACATATATTTCAATAAAATATTAATATTATTAATATATTTTACTATATAAATGACATATATTTCATTGTGTACACCTCATATGAATGTCTAGTTATAGGCCTTCTTGATTTCAGCTCAATAGATTAATTACTTTACCTCATCAGTGGTATGCTTACCTACATCCATTAGACTATTGTTTCCAGCCTGTGACAGTTTTTTATTCAAGCTATATATTTTTCACAACCGGCCGTTAATTCATTAATGCAGAAGGGTAAAACCCACATTTCACATTTCTCCAAAGATAAATTTTTTGGCCATGCCTGGAATCAAATCTAAGACCCTTAGCTAACGAGGCAGAAACGCTACTGACTGAGGTAAGGTGTTCCTTAACAACGGTAAGCAAAAGGCTTAAAACATCAAGTGTGACCCCTTATAACTCGTGAACTGTTATGATATGTAATCAATCACTATATATAGCTCATAATAAACATTTGATAAAATTGTGCTATAAAATTTTGATGTTTGATCGGCCTCTAAAGGAACTGGAAATGTTATGGCCGCAAGAAGGTAGGTTCACCATTTAACCATATCCTAACACTCAACCTCCTTCAAATACATTTTCACACTATCTTTATTATTATTATTATTATTATTATTTATACAAGCTATGTAGCAAACCGTGAACAATATGTTTGGATAAAGCTGCAAATACACATATGGATAACACAGAATTATTATGTTCAACAAGGATAAATAACAAAATGTACGCGTAAATAATTATAAGTGATGAATAATAATTATTTCATAACTTTGAATAAAATATTTTAAGAGCATTTATCTCCTATTTCTATTAAATAATTACTGTCCTTAGGTACCTGAACTTGGCTTGTTAATAGTTTTACTAATATCACTTTTAACATTATTATAGGCTCTTTACTTTTCATCTTCTTAGGACACACAAGTTACCTTAACATATACTAAACAAGGTCCAAAAATTATGGACAGGTCTATAATAAAAAGTAAGTTTTTACAAGTTCTCGCGGAACCCTGGCTGGGAATCAGTGGGCTAAACCCTAAGACGTCACTCTCGCAATAAACTGGACTGCCAATAACGGGGAGATATCTCGGTCTGGTGTGTTGACGTTTTTGCTCCAAAATGTTTTTTCCACTCTTCCTCTACTCAAATACTAGTACACTTCCTCTAATTATAACCTTCCTTAACCCTAAAACTATTAGCGTTATTAGTACATAAGCGTATAGCCCAAACAGCTAGCAATATGCGGTGCTATATATTAGTAATAAAAAAACCCGAACAGGTTGCTAAAGGTGCTGACAAAAAAAACAAGTTATGTAAATAGGCTTCATTTGTCAAAGTGACAAAGAGCGAAGTGGATGAATATTGAAAGGTTCTTTACACTCATCAACTGTCAGAGGAATCCAGATTAAGGAGGTATCTACTGTAACAACTAGACACTAAAATACTGAACTTCTGTGAACGTCGTTCCAAAGATTGTCTAAATGATAAGTTTATCAAACACTATCTTTAGGAGCATGACAAAATTTGTTATTTAAACCGGGGGTTTAGAAACAGTTGTTGTTTTTGTAAAGTTAGTCAGTTGAAAATGAACATATCGTAATCTATTTTAAGAGTCAAGCTATATGTATATTTTTATATTCAATTCCTACTAGAGTCATACCGCTTCATATTTAGAATACCACCAATAATTTAAATATATATTAATATATTTAGCACCACGTCTTACTACCCGTTCGGGTTATACGCTCTAAGTACTAATTGTGCTAATGGATTAGGAATTAGGAAGGTTGAATTAAAGGAAGTGAACCCGCATTTGCGTGGAGGGAGAGTGGAAAACCACTTAGGAAAAACCACCCTCAGTTCACCCGACCGAGATTCGAACCTCGATCTCCCCGTCCTCAGCAGTCGGACTCAACATGACAATGGCGTTAGCCAACTACGCCACCAAGGCGGGTAAATTAAATATAATGTAATCATATTTGAAGCAGTCATTAAGAAAAACCTATGATTCCCAAAGTTTTGCAGGAGAGAAAATTATATGTTGGAGGCCATATCTCCAGAAATAATACAACCTTTAAAAAAACAACAACTAGCAGATAATGTAATTTATTGAAAGCTCTTAAGATGGAGTTTCCGCATGAAATATGCACTGTCTTTCAACAGTAGTATTCCAAAATGGAAAAGAGTGAATCTTGTTTTAAAAAAAGAAGATCTATGGCTTATTTCAAATTACCAATTGATTGGTGAATCATTTAAAACTCTCTGTGGGACTTAAAACATTAAGATTTGTGGACAGAGCTGTTTTATGGAGTTTGCAGCTACCTGAAATAATTTAGTGAAAATTTCAGTCAATGCAAACAAACCTACTCTTGAATCTAAGAGAAGGAATAAATGAGGAGTGCTAAACAGAAAACACTAGTTTTCAAAATCTATCTCCAAGCTTATAGGGTTTACTGGGTGAATCAAGTCAAGGGTGCTAAATAGAAAACACTAGTTTTCAAAATCTATTCACAAACTTGTAGGAGGCGAAGCGAAGTCTAGATTCAAATTTCACGATCAACTCTCTCTCTGCCTTGAGTCTCACTGGCTGCCAACCCTACATCATCATTTTAAATAGTGTAGTTTTGTTGTTAAAGTGTATGTATTTTGTGGGATATCATCTAAATACTTTCGTGAAGGACTTAAGGTTACAGAGAATTAGATACCATACTAAAACAAATACTAACTTGGAAGAGGAATATTGATCAAACACGTGTTTTAACATTCAACTTATTAAGGGGGCTAGGGTCTGAAATTAAATTTAATGAACCCTTAGCCATGTAGCCATGTGCCAATAGTCAAATTAGTGTAAAGGGGAAGTGGCTTTTGGGGGAGGGGGGAGTAGGAGTAAATCATTCAATTGTTTATTTAGCCATGTATCTATGCGCCTAGTATCTAAAATGAATGGGGAATGGGGGGGGGGTCGTGGGAAATCACTCAATAATTGTACATTTAACAACTAATCATGAATTTATAGAGTACATCCCAACCGGTAGTAAGACGTAGTACAAAAAAATCATGAACAATATTTAGTTATGAAGTGATTTAAGGGTTAAAGAGGGGGAGAGTGTGTTTTAATTGGGTACAAGATTACTCCTCTCATTCACATCTTTAAAAAATTTAAGGGGATAAAATCCAGTTGATTTGTGGCTACAAAATAAAGAAGTAATATGAGTGTCACAGGTCAAGAAAACAGTCTGTTCAGGCCAACACACAAAAATTTAAATGATCATATGGTATATATCGACGACTCACGTTTCATTTACACGGATTATGATAGTTCATCGATATTATAAAAAACAAACCCACCCACTGATATACTCAGTCATCGCTGTATGTCTCCAGCCCCTGGGCCCGGAAACGTGAAATCTGGCGTGGCAGGAAATGGTCCAATATAACAATAACAATCTTAAATTGGGGACCTATAATAAGAAAAAACCTTTTTATATAAGTTAGAAAATTAAAATTTGGCAGACATGTAAAGAGATAACTCTATTTAACCAAGTAAGTCTTAAAATTTTATATTTCTAAGAGTTAATTGGATAAAAGAGGGAAGGGCGCTCAAAATTTCAAAAAATAATACTAACAAACTACTTTCCAGTTTGCTTTAGAATTGAAATTTAGCAGATAGGTTAAAAATACCACTCCAAATAAATATTAAGTACTTAAATTTTTAAATATTCAATGGGGACTTTGGGAAACAGGAGATGGTGGGGTAGTAATATTATAGAAAAGAGGTTTAGGCAATTTAAATATTTAAAAGGCAAGAGATTAATTAAGACTTTAATCACCACATTTCACTATTATATTGTTTTATGTTAATTATGAATGGTGCACTGCGAGCGATACATTGTTTACTATTATTTGTATCACCGTGTCTTACTCCTTTTGCAGGCTCCACGAATTTATGATAATTATTCTAATGGGGTAGGTATAAGAAAGGAAGTATTTCATAATTAGTCTACCCGCATACAGTAGAAAGAGAGTTAAAAACCAGCTAGAAAGAATCACCCTCAGTAAACCGAACTGGGATTCGAACCATGTTCTCACCACCATCATCAGCAAGCCAGTCTATTATTATTATTATTATTATTATTATTAGCACCGCGTCTTACTACCCGTTCGGGTTATACGCACTTATGCTAATGTGCAATGGTAGGATGATTGTGAGATGAAATAAAGGACCTACAGTTTAACGTGGAATCCAAACCACAGTGGAGGCCTGGAATTCCTCACATCCACAAGATGTCTTGCCAGAGGTGAAGGAAGGGTTTGATAATCAGATAAATCTTTGCCGGGACCGAGGATTGAACCCCGGCCGCCATAATAGAAGTCTGACACCTTACCCTTAGACCGCCAGGTCACCGACGCCAGTCTAACACGACAGTGATACCTTAAGACCATTCGGCCACTGAATCAGGTTTGTGTACCAATAGGTTAAGTGCTATGCATGGATATAAGCCTAGCCTTATCTTTGTAAATCTAATATAGAATTAAATAAAAATGTAATTATCTACTTACCAAATAAAACACTTTTTAGCTACTTATGTTACTATCGCATTTATTTACACTCTACAGTTTCTAGTGAGTTATGAATTGAAATAAGAACAGTTCCATACACCTTTTACTTATTTCTTTACTTCAATAAATATAATCAAAAATAGACCTCAGATAAATGTGTTTCAGACCAATGATAGTTTTTTTTACTTAAAATACTATTCTGAAAAAAAAATACAGGGTCCCATTTGGAAAATAATGGTTGACCTTAAGATGCCATTGAAAACGTCCACTAAATCAAAAATGAATTAGTTACTACATTTTTTAATCATCTAAAAACCAAGCAATTTTGTATGAAATTTTTTTCTTAAATGTATTTTTTAAACATATTTTGCAGTGCCAACTAAAAAAAACACTCTGTATAAGTGAAAGGGATAGAGATAAGAGAACAAAATTATACAAATCAAAAGCATAAAATAACTGAAAAATACCTATCCGATAAACGGGGTTTTCAACACTGCTTCGCTTACTGATGAAATAGCGCCACGGTATATAGCTTACCCAGTTCCAAGAAAAATAATTAACATATTCTGAAAATTGAAAAATGACACCTGGATACGGGAATCATACCCGGGACCTTCGGCTTAGTACGCCAATGCTCTTACCACTGAGCTATCCAGGATTCGTCCCGTTTAAGGCAGAGTCTAAGATGGACGTGCGGAAGTCGTCAGCTTATAAACATGTGATTATATAAGATCACAGCCATCAGACAATTTTCAGAATATGATATCTAAGAGGGATTATCCCCACTAAAATGCATTAACAATAGTTTCGGCTATTTGTTACATTAAAAATAATTAATACAAAAGAATCAGTCCCGTCTTGACCTGATGAATGTTTTTTGAGTTCACTGGCAACAAACAGCAGAAATTCTATAACTGTGTGTTTTGGTATTCTTATTGTTTATACTATCCAGAAAAATATAAGCTCTACAAATATTCGAGTATACATACAGACGTACATAGCTGAGAGTTTTAATATGTGTAGACCTATATATTAACGTGGTAGAGAGGACAGGTACAGTACGCTACACCGCATACACTTTCTCACTCTTTTATCCAAGTTACCGGTATACTTATAGTGCGTAAGTTATGTGAAACGAAATAATATAATTTGTTATAGAAACATATTGTTACTGTTACATAGACCTATTTGTCCTATGCATTTTCAGCTCTCCATTTCACAAAGATATATTTAAAAATATATCTGTCCATAACTCCCGAAAAAATTGATTTTATAAAATATTATTTCCAATAACTATGGTTAGTTTTAAGATTACTACAATTTTGCAATGATAAGTTAATTTGAATCTATGGAGATATGATCAAAATTGGAAATTTACGCTATGTTAAGTCTCCTCAAAGTTGTTTTCGTGAAAAAATGGTATGCACTATTTTGTTTGTAACGTTCAACAATGCTTGATACGAGTTTTATGAGAAATCATTAACAACAATTACTATAAAATCGATTTTTTTTTATCGTTTCGCCTTTAAGTAAAATATGCTTAAATTTATATTTGGATGGATAGTTTGAAAAATCCCACTGGGGAACCTTATGCCAACCAGAGATACCCAGTTTTAGTGTGATTGGTGAACTTGTTTCGGCTCTTGTCCCAGTAACAGACAGACGGCTTTGCTAAACACACTTTCTCGAGTTTAGTGCGTCATGAAATGTTGACAACCGTCAAAACTCAAGTATTATATTTTGGTAATCACAATATTCTCTCTACCCGAGTGTTTGTAATTAAGTAGACATACTAACACATTTACTGACGGTCAAAATTGATATCCTCTCTCTATTTTGCCCACCAAGTCTTAGAAATTTTCGGGTTGTACGCACATTAGTTGTGATAATGGAGTATGATAAAAAGTTGAATTTAGTGAAAATTAACACTCACCTTCGTCGAGGGATAGCGGGAAACCTTTTGGGAAGAAATACCTTCAGTACATCCTCACCAAAATTCGAAGCGTGATCTCTCAGTCAACATTTATCTAGTCTATTGCACGAATGAAGCCTTAAACCATGCCAAGAACGTGGGTTTACGATATAAAATTTCCAATATGTCTAGAATGATATTAACTTTAATAAAACAAGCTAACGCATACCCCCAAACAATAATTAAACCTGAATGTACTATGCTTTTATTCCTGAAATTTAGAACAGAAAGAATGAAATATGTATATTCGAAACAATAACACTGTATTTTTAAAGTACACATCGATGAAATTCCTTAGGAAATCATAGCTGCGAGATAACTTTTTATCAGAACTACTTATTTCAGTGATGAATTTAATAACTATAAATATAGTAAACAGTTAATGGTGTTTTATTTTATTTGTAATTAAGGGAGGGGTTTGGGAGGGGTAGGAAAGGTTGAACCCCCACCCCCTTGCATAAAGTCATGTTTATTACCAATTTATTAATAGTTTATATTTGACACTTGACATACGCATAATAAGATAATATTTCCAAGGGGGTTCAGCTAGAACATTTTAACACACATTAATCCAATAAAGGTTTATCTAATTATATATCAGTATAAATGGATTCTCATAGGGAACTCCCCTGACAACCCCTCCCCTCCGCCTCCACATTCTAGAAACTTGCTAAAAGTTCAAACTTTACCCAGACAAATGTAACATTTTAGAGAGAAATATAAATACTGTATTTTTTTAGAAGGGACGTGTTTTAAAAATAAACAAGTATTTCAATTATATTGATACACCCAGGAGTATTTTAAAAGCGTTAAAACACACATTCACAAAATATGATTTCTAAAAACTAAATACAACACTGTTCCAGTAAATAAAACAATGTTTTCATTTTGTTCCATACAGGTGCCCTTGCTTGACCTGTCCTATTTTTCATGATGTTTGTTCGGAAAGCGTATGGGTACTTCAAACCCTCTTCGGAGCATGCGCAATGGAAATAAAGGACGCGAAGATCTACGTTATTTGCTCTACTGTGCGAGGGTCACTACGCGATAATATTGTTGTGAAGCCACACGCTGTGAAATAAAAAAATACTTTTGGGATATAATGCGAAAAGAAACTATTTGTTTAGTGATTCCATTCTCCTCCCCTTGTAATATGTTGTTTTTTTTGTCCAAAGAGTATACATGAAAATGTTATGCTAACAATGTGTTTAAAATAATGTAAAAATATTATTTTAAAAAATCGGTTTTAATTTGACATGGTTATAAAATTTCTGTACAAACAACAATTAAAAACAATAATTTATTTAAGAACGAATTTTTTTTAAAATAATTTCAGTTGGACGATTATATACTTAGGACCGGTTGATGGTGATTATAGTTTGTATTCCCCTCACCACAGTGCTGGCCGTAGCTGATGGACGTTCACAGAGAGCGAATGAGGGAAGAGCACATTATATTATAACATAGATTGGGGAAGAGTCGACCTTACTTGGTCTTGTGCTCGTATCTTGGTCAGGTGTGAATAATTTCCCACTATTTCTCCACAAAAATGTATGTTCACTCTAAATCATACTATCCTATAACTAATCATCCCACTAGATTCAATTAAAAAAATAACAAACAAATACAATTACATGTAAATATATTTTTAGGCGTTAGCCTATTTGTCTTTCTATGAATTGGGGAAATTCCCATTTGACCATTTATTAAAATACTTGTTGCCATGTCAGGTCTCTTAACTCATTAGTCGAAACAAGTTTTAGTAATATCTTACTCCCATATAATTGTGTATATGGATCAGTTTATTTAAACCTTTTTAAAAGGGCGACAACCTTTTATGCAATCGGAAGCAGTCAGTGAACTTAGACCGCAAATGCGCCCTGTCCTCTGCCTTCTCATACAGGTACACATATTATGTATAGAATATTTGCCTCACATACTTTATATATATATAGTCACAATTTCTCTGTTTACTAATCAGGCTACCGGTCCACCCATGACACATGTACTGCTCTTATTGAGGTAGCTGATGATATACGAATTAAAACGGAAAATTGACGGGCGTATGTTGTAAATAAACTAAAATCCTAGTTTTGAAACGTTTGATATCATGCTGTGAGTTTGTATGTTAATGAGTGATGGATTCTCGCTAGCGGCTGAGTTTTCAATCTGAGACTGATGATGTTTCAAAGAACTAAGCCAATGGGATAGAAAGGCACCAATGTATAAAGTGTGAACAAAAAGGAAACATTATTGTGGTATTGAGTGTACCGAGTAGAGTGATTAATTTGGCTAGCCATTAATAACTATAAATCTTCCTTGTTTGTGATTAGTGTAAATTGCAGAACTATAGAATTATCAACTTTATTTTCACTAAAGTAGTTGGTAGCATTTTATGCTATTAGGTCAAAAGTAAGCTGATTCTAATTTTACTTTCTCTTTACCCCTCGGAGATATAAAGTATTGTGATCGTCAAAAAATTCGATTTCTATATTTTGATAAATATCGATGTTTCATGATTCACTGAAACAAAAAAAAGATGTTTTTGTGATGCCGTCTGTATGTCGGCCTATAGCCGAAATCATTTTACCGAACGGTCTAAGACCTTGTATTTGGGTCTTAATAAGGTTCCCCGAAGGATTTTTGAAATTAAATATCTAACCCTAAAATTAGTGGTGATTTACTAAAAGGCATAAAGTAATAAAATCGATTTGATCAAAACCCATTCAAACTATTTTGATTAAATTTTGGTATCCATAATTTCCTCATTACACTCTACCCCTATCTTGAGTTATCTCAATCCAGTACACTCATTAGGACTACACCCTACCCCTATCTTGAACTAGCTATATCCAGTCATCACATTTCACCCTATCCCTATCTTTGGCTAGAGGTCATCCATAAACCACGTAACGCTTTGAGGGTGGGGGGTGAGCTCTAAAGCTTACATGCTGTTACATGGCGGAAGGTGGGGTACATAAAAGTGTTACGTAACATAGATATTATACTCAAATTCGATATGTTTAGAAATATTATTATTGTTCATGTGTTTAACTTTGAAAATCATACTTATAGATAACTTCCGAATATCTTTGGCTTTGAAAATGTAAGTTTAGTACTTACTTTTATTTATCAACACTTCGAATTCGCTTAAGTGTTATTGTCTGGCCTAGACTATGGACGCCAAGTACATTCGAAAACACATATTTTCATGCGCATGAAGTGACATGTTTATACTCGCCGCACTTGTTTAAATTTGTCAAATCTACTGAACCCCTCACGTGCTTTTAGCTGGATAACAGCTGTCATTCA
The DNA here is from genome assembly GCA_902141375.1 of Timema poppense. NCBI lineage: Eukaryota > Metazoa > Arthropoda > Insecta > Phasmatodea > Timematidae > Timema > Timema poppense. The sequence goes on along the minus strand of CABFOV010000817.1, from coordinate 37,696 downwards.
AAGTGGCCTTGATTTATAAGTATAGTTGAGTTTGAATGTAATTTGGATTCCTACTGCACATTTTTTTACATATGCTCTGAATAATCACTCGTGTTTTACAAAAACGAAAATAATTTCTTCAAAACGAGGAGACATGTTCATTGTTTGCGTATAAGAAGCTATATCTAAAAAAAAAAACAGTGGAAAAGTCTCAAAAAGATGTAGTGAAATTGAACGAAGAAAAATTACATAATTTATTTCAAGGTAAGTTTGAGAGTTGTTCATCAATATTTTTATTTCTTCATACCAGCAGCATATTATGAAAAGTAAAGCTTCAAATATCATTAATTATTTTCAAAAGGTAGGAGAAATTAAGCCTATAGCTTTTCCCTTCTGATAAATTATTTTGTATGTATATTAATACACGCTACGGTAGCCGCAATGTCTAAATTGTCATTCTCTCAGTAGACTAGATGGCCGATGTTGGGGAGATTGGATTCAATTACCAGTCAGATCTACTGAGGGTTGCTTTTACTAAATGGCTTCCCACTCTCCCTCCATAAAAATCATGGTAGATTTTCTTTAAAATTCTACTTTTTAATTTACATTTTATAGGGTGGTATAGTCAAATTGTAATTATTCTAGTTAATTTTTATTATATTCATAAAATGGAGCAGAAGTAAGGAAGGTAGAATTGTATATATAATCTGCCCTCATTAACGTGGAGAGAGATTATCAAACCATTTAGGAAAAAGCCACTCTGAGTACACCCGACAGATATTTGAACTCCGATCTCCAATTCATTGGTTATCTAGTCCTTTTAGAGTGTGAAACCAGGCTACAGGATCGATGTTGAAACGAAATACGAGTCTAAGAATTGTTAAGTTAATTAAAGTAAAATTGTAGATTAATCCAAAATATAATTAAGAAAAGTTGTATGGCTGGAATTGTTTGAATAGCTCTCTATATGATTATAATATTACGATAAAAAAGTGCACAATACTAAGAAATATGTCTTCCCCCAGTGTCACGAACCGGAAGTGGGCACTTTAACATCATCATGTAGCGCCACTACAGAAAGGACCATCCTAGTAAGCACATAGTAATGCCTCTTGGCTCTTCAGATCTCAAAACTGTCATTCATAGCAGAGGTTTTTCCTCATGAGCTTGGGGAATTAGAGCTCGACATCTTTATGTCTGTATAAATAATAATATTCTCTGAAATAATTTATAATCTGGATTTAAAATTGACTTTAAGAAATATTAAATCTGAATACCTCATTTAGTATCACTAAACTTCCCTATGAATAAATGACATTCATTCTTAATGAGAAAAGTTACGTAGCACAAATTTGGGGGAGGAGTGGCTAGGCTAAATGTCTACATGATGTTTCATGGGGGAGGGGTGGTGGGGGCTAAAAAGGTAAGAAAAAAGCCTTACATGGTTTATGGACGACCCCCTAGTTCTATCCAATCCCCTTTATTACACCTTGTCCCTATCTTGAGCCAGTTTTATCCAGTCCACCTCATTACACCCTCTCTCTTTCAGGTCAATTCTAATGTTATCCTCCCATCTGTATCTAGGTCCTCCCAAAGGTATCTTACCATTGGGCTTGCCAGTCAATACCCCTGAACATGGTTCTAGATTCTGTTATTAACACTGCATGTTCGGTCCACCTTAATCTGCGAGACTTGATTATCCTAACAATGTTTACAATGTATTATAATATATACAATAGTTTGTTAATGTATACATATTTTAAAATGAGCCTATATAAAATATATTAATAATTATAATAATAAGATAATACTGTTAATATGAAAACAGATCATAGATAAATTTTAAGTCGTTGATAATGATACCTACGTATGCAACGCTCATAAATGGTTATAAATGAGACAAATATAAAATTTTCATATTATTTTAACAAGTACTTCCCAAAATTATTCACGATTTTACAATATGAATGTGCTAGTAATAGGTATGTAAGAAATTATATTACTTATTATTACTTTTGATAATTATTTTATTCTATTCTATTTAAGATCTATACGTGTTTAGTAATAATATCTGTTTAGTTTATAAGATTTGAAGCCAAAAACATAAATATTAATAGTTTCGTGAAAATCTCAAATTTTAAGGTTCTGCTAAATCACATTATTATAAAGAAATATTATATTCATATTAATTTGAGTATTAAAAACTCTAATAAATTAATTTGTGTATACAAATTTTTCTTGATATAAGAAAGTATTTATAAGATGTCTGCTTTGCTTGGTTATAGTTGATGACGTCATACAACCCGTAATATTACGCTCATGTTTAAAAAATAAAAAATCATTTTATTGTAACGCCCCCTGTTTATGTATTCTTATACCCATAAATAACAGAAAGGTTGGTTACAAGAGAGTTTTATTTTTATTCAACAAAATGACAAAAGGCTCTATGAGAGAGTGAGGCATGCCCAAAGTTATGCGCTGTATTCATTCACAATGACCAAAGAGTAATAATAATACAAAATAACGGGACGCCTCCCTATGTTCACAAATGGCCGAACAAACAATTTAAACAATTACGGTTAGATTGACCTTCGCACAAATCTGGTATGGATAACAATAATAATGAAAATGGCGATGGTAAACCCTAGACTATGGTAATATCTAAAGGATATTAGCTAGTCACCAACGGTGACTCTCAATTTATCAGAGAAATAGACAAAATTTTCTAAATAAAAGAATATCTTAATAGCCATTATTACGGCCAGAGTTGACAGTGGGGGAGCGTAATTGAAATAAAAAGGCACGTCTTGAAGATTATGGATTCATTTTATTCTAACTTAATATTCTAGAAATGGAGGATTAAAGACTCTCAACTATGACCCCTCTATTTACATGGTCATCGATAGCCAGAGGAGCTACAGTTCGAGTCGAGACTAGCCAATTGAGTGGACTGGTGTGTTTGGGCTAGAGTGCCTGGGAGTAGGCAGCGCGATCAGTGAGTGGGCCAGAATGTCCAGTGTGTGGGTCAATGTGTCCAGTGTGTGGGCTAGAGTACCCAGCGAGTGAGCGAGCTTGTCCAGTGTGTGGTCCAGAGTGACCAGCGAGTGGGCGAGCTTGTCCAGTGTGTGGGATAGAGTGCCCGGCGAGTGGGCGAGCTTGTCCAGTGTGTGGGCTAGAGTGCCCAGCGAGTGGGCTAACGTACCCAGCGAGTGAGTCGGCGATCGTGTAAAATGGTCAATACAGTGTGACGTGCGCGGGGACCAGTGTCGACTTAAGTTAATGGCATGGGTGACATATACATTGATTATTATTGTGAATTGTGCTAATAATATTTATAGTGACCGATTTAAATATTTGAAGAAGTACGATGTGTTTTTAATTAGTTATTAAAGTGTTTATTTAATCAGTTCCATTTTATGTGCTCTCATTCTCTTATTAACTTATAGACCTACTTACTAATCTTATTATTTAATTAAGTGACTTGTGTAGTTGTAGTTAAGTATTATTATTTATTATTATTATTATTATTAGCACCGCGTCTTACTACCCATTCGGGTTATACGCACTTACGCTAATGTGTAATGGTAGGGTGATTGTGAGATGAAATGGAGGACCTACAGTTTAACGTGGAATCCGAACCACGGTGGAGGTCTGGCATTCCCCACATTCACAAGATGTCTTGTCAGAGGTGAAG
>CABFOV010000817.1:10906-27549 GCA_902141375.1 Timema poppense | reverse complement strand
AAAAAAAAAAAAAAAAAAAGTTTTGCTAGTAGAACTCCAAAAATACTTCCCTTTTCTTGCGTCCTCTACATACCCATCTTAATACGTATAATAAAATAAATACAATTTCACAATGGGCTCATATGAATATTTTTTTATGGAGAAGGATGGAGGATCTACCTACGGCAAATAAACAAACATGTATGGAAAGGTTGAAGTTGTCCTTCCTTTGTTTCCTACAGTTCCTCCTATCCTTATCCTCGTAAGACGATGCGACAGCCATATTTACATTTATAATAGTATAATATCGTAATGGTCAATGTCAAAATGGTACAAAATTAAATAAAGTGTTTTTAGGCTGTTGGTTTTCTATACGTCAATGAGAAAGTCCACTTTACAGCCGGATTTCATCGACCAAAAAAATATGATTCATAGCCATATTTAGCTATTTTAGAATGAAAATTAATTTGGGTGTGTATCAGTCTTTTTTTTCACTTTCTGATATCAAGAGAATTATTATGATCTTGAAAAAAATTATTATTTATATTATGACTACTCTTTACGGTTTATGTGAACACGAACCCCAAAAGGTGGATTTCACAATTCTATTTGTCCCCTAATCTATTTGTCTTTCTTTCTATCCCTGGCCACGGAACCTAAATGGTTGGATGGATTTGGTTCAGACTTAATATTTAGATGGATTTTGTTCGAATTAAATATTTAGATTTTATAGGGCTCTACCTCTGGACTTTTTTTGATTCTTACCCTAGCTCTCAAATTATAGGTAGTTTACTGATAAGCAATTTTTTTTAATTCAACATTTTTCAAAAATGGCTATAACTATTTTGATTAAAATGCATATTCATGATTTGTTTGACACGACCAATAGCATTGTACCACTAGTTTTTGGTCAAAATTTGTTGAAGGGTAGCTTACAAATTGAAGAATTTTGAAAATTCAAAATATTTTGGAAACGTCATTAACGTTTTTGTTTAAAATGTCTATTTGAGGCTTGAATAGTATGAAAAATAACAAAATATACTGGATTGGGGGTAAAAATTCATTTATGGGTAGTTTACTGATAATTGATTTTTTAGAAATTTGAAATATATAATAGATAGCTTTACAAAATTGGTTTCAAATAGGTATCTTGTGAGTATTTTGCATTAAAGATAAACCTACATACTTGTTTTAGGGTAAATATTTGACAAGGGTTTGCTAAATAATGAGTGAAAATGACTAACGATTTTGCTTAAAATATATATCTGGGGAGCGTTTAACATGAACATTATATTTAAAGCAGTATCCTTGTTTTGTTTTTTTGAGAGGGGTGGGGGAGATAAATATTACTATGGGTAGTTTACTGATAATTCTTTTACATTTAAATATGTTAAAAAATGGCTCTAGTGGTTTGTTTCAAAATGGGTATCTGTTATGTTGTTTTCATTATAAATAGTTATATAGATAAAAATAATTTACAAATTACTGATTTTTGTCAAAAAATAAATAAACATATCTAAAGATTTGGTTCAAAATTGGATTAAGGGGACTACTTTACAATATCAATAATGAAAATGATTTTTTTATCTAAAATAAATCAATTTTATGTGTAATTTGCTTACGGCACATAATAGGAAATTTGAGTTTTTTTTAATTGACCCTGAAGATTGAATTAAAAATAGTAATATGGGAATAGTTTTTCCATGATAAATAAGAGTAATTTTTATCTTTACAAATATATTATCCTTTTAGGGTGGCTTACAAATAATTAATTTTGAAAATTTGAATTTTGTTAAACATATTTGAGCAATGTAGTTTGAAATTTATACATAAAGAGTTATTATTATGATCAACAATATGATGTGTTTGTTTTATGAGGTAAACATAATAAAGGGTAAGTTTCTTAGTAACTATATTTGAAAATATTATATTTGAAGCTATAATACAAAATATGATAACGTTTATGATATTGTGTCAGATCATTGCTCTTTTTTTTATAAAAGGGGTAAATTACCTCTATAACCTTCCTTCCCCTCTAAGTATCCACAACTTTGGGTCATACAGACTCATTGTTAAGCACACGAGTACCTAGCTTAAGTATATCAAGATTTTTCCCAAGGAAGTAATTTAACGAATTCAAAAATATTTTAGTGTTGCATTGCATATTATTGGATGATATTTGTGTTTATAATGGTCCAATTTGGATAATCCTTACCCTAGTAATACATTAACTCACATACATTATTATTAGCACTTGTCGTACTACCCGTTCGGGATATATGCAACTCACATAAATAAGATATTTATTTTATATTGTTAACGTCAATTGAAAATCGTACGTACTAAGAACACTGCATTTTGCTGAAATTCAATAAATCCTACTTTTAAATAAATTCTGGAATATTTTATCTATCGGTATAATATATTTTTACAGTTTCGATTGGCTATTTGTTGAAGTATGACAATTATAATATTATAGTAATATTTAAACGTGAGATTCAAAGAAGAAAAAGAAAGAAAAAAGAAAGAAAGTATGACATTCAGTCACGATAGTAAATTATCGTTGTAATGTAAGATTCATGTAGGAAAATACATTTTTTCTTTATATTAAGAAAGGATTGTGATCTTAAATAAAATTGAACTCGAAATTTTGATAAATGTCAACGTTCATGACATTCTGAAACTAAAAAAAAGAGTTGTTTTTGCAATGCTGTATTTCTGTCCATCCATCAGGCTAGAGTTGAAACTATTTTACCGATAGGGTTAAAGATTGCTATCTGGGGCCTTCTTAATGTCGTCTTGAGGCATTATTGGAATTATATATCTAAGCTTATATTTAATGGTATTTTACTGAAAGCTAAAAATAGAAATAATGATTTATTCGATATTATCAATAACAATTGTAATTAAATTTAATATCTAAACACGGTTTATTATTATAAACAAGATGAAAACTCTAATTTTCTCATGAAAATGACTTTGAGAGTACCTTAAATTGGGGAAATTTTCCAATTTTCATCATTTCTCCGCAATTATTTGAGATATGAAATAACTTATTACTGTAAAGTTGTAGTACTATTAAAGATACAAATCTTTCATTAGAAATATATGTTTATAAAAAACCATAATTTCTGAGATACAAGTAATTGTACTTTTTAATTCAGGTCTTAGAAAATGAATTTGATTCTTATGCTCTTTGGTGGAAAAATATGTTTCTCTTTTATCGCTTTTTCTCTAACGGTATTCCTAGTATTCCATAGAGTAAGTAAGTAACATTGCATATTACTTCATTTACGATCTTTGGTGTAGTGTTTCCACAACAATGTATATACCTATGCTTTCGTTTCACAAATATTATGATTTATGTAAATAAATGTTTATTTTAAGGTAAAAGCGAGATAAAGTAACCGTACCATTTATTTGAAAGCTATAAAAATAGATGGAAAAGTTTTTATATACTATTTTATTTGAGTCATTCAATTTTAATAGTTAATATCAATACAAATGAAATAGCACTAACCTTATATATACATTTTTAAGCTCGTTTCCGGCTATAAAAATTACGAAGAAATGGCTGAACAGATTTTGACAAACAAACTCTAATTTTAAAGTTTAAGGATGTCGGCAATAATTTAATTTTCCGACGATAATTTTCAGCTTATAATTCTTTGTTTACACCACCATGGAATTAAACTACCCTTAAATAAATCTATTCAAAAACAAACACAAGTATCTTGTTAATCACAATAAAAACTCTTTGTTTATAAACATTAAGCCAAATTGTTGAAATATTTTTTAACAAATTTAAATTTTCAAAAATAACCTATTTGTTAACCACTCCAATATTAATTGTTGTTTGTAAAAATAAAAACATATTCTTATTTATCATGAAAAACTATTCTGATACCCATTCTTGAACTCAATCTTTAAGGTTAAGTTTGAAAAATTTATATTTTCTGTCATTTGTCTAAGTAAAATACTTTTAATTTAATTTATTATCATATAAAATAGTCCTTGTGTATCCATTTTGAACAAAATTAATAAAGACATCTTAAAAACTATTCAAACTTTAAATAAATTCAGTAAATTACTATTCCAAAAACAAAGTATATAGTGTTACTTGTGATGTATCCATTTTAAACCAAAACATGAGCACCATTTCTAAAATAATTCAAATAAAAAAACTATTCATCAAAAAACTACCCTTAAACAAATTTATACCTTTAAAACAAGTACACAATGTTATTTATCATGTCAAACACTCTCAAAATACCCATTTAGAACCAAAGCATTTTAGCAATTTGTAAAATATTTGAAGATTTTCAAAAATTGGTCATCAGTAAGCTACCCATAAATGAGTATTACCTTAAAATCAATTAAACATTTTTATTTGTCACATTACACAATCTCCAGATACACATTTTGAACAAAATTGTTAAAGTTATCTTCAAATTATTTTGAATATCCAAATATTTATCATCAAAATTAGTATTGTAATAATTTTTACTCAAAAACCAACTATAATATTTGTCATGTCACATAAATCCGAGATAATAGATGTGGATTTTAGGCAATATCATTAAATACATTTTCTAAATACTTGTTTAAAAAAATTACTCATAAGTAAACTAACTACCTTTAATTAAAGAGCTAGGCTGATATTTTTTTTTGCTGAAATAACCTTATAAAATATAAATATCAGGTTTGAACAAAATCAATCAAATTATTTTGGAATGTGGCCGGGAACAGACAGACAAGGGGACATACAGTTTGTAAAATCCACCTTTTGGGGCTCGTATTTATATAAAACGTAAGGATTTATCATCTTGAGGTCGATTTTTTTCATTATTATTAAACTTTTTCTTGATATGATAAAGTAAAGAATATTTCTCTCTGGCTACGAATAATACCAACTCAACTCTTAAGTGGTATGGTGCAGCAAAAAGGAAGATTACGGCAATTATAGATATCAAACAAACCATAAAATTAAGCTCGTTTTTTATGCATTGTTGATTTTTACCCTTTCTATTCTTTGTCATTGAATATTTTCCTCTGGTTTTTTTTTGTATAAATTTGTAAGAGCTTGTTTGATTATTATTATTTTTATTATTATTATTATTACTACTACTACTACTGCTACTATTACTATAAACGATAAAATGAGTGAACTGATTTTGACAGACAACCACTTATTTTTATAGTTTTTAGTTAATCATATCATCAAAAATAGTTGTTTACAACGAAGACCTAATTTTCTAATCGCATTTCAGCTTTTCATACGATGATTACATCAACATGGAAACCCAGATTTGTCTATTGTTTTATACATGCTAATAAAATATTTCCTCCCGTTTAAAAATTATAATTCATTCTGTAAATAAACTATTTCTCTTTGATTAAAAGTAATAACTCATCTCCTACTTAAGCTGTACGGAGCAACATATATAACAAATATGACAAAAATGTATACATACTAAACAAACCAATGATAGTAGGTTATAAATAATAGTTTTGTTTGGATTAATACTTTTATTTCTTCTTTATTTTTGATTATTTTCTTCTGATCACAAAATAGCCATGATAATTGCTGGTCCTAGCACATCTTTTACCTACGTTCTTTGAATGGGTAGATTTATTCTTTTTGGAATTTTATTATCGTAAATTGGTGACCTGGCGGTCTAGGGGTAAGGTGTCAGACTTCTATGCTGGAGGCCGGGGCTCAATACTCGGTCCCGGCAAAGATTTATTTGAATACCAAACCCTTCCTTCACCTCTGACAAGACATCTTGTGAATGGGAGGAATGCCAGGCCTCCACCGTGGTTCGGATTCCACGTTAAACTGTAGGTCCTCCATTTCATCTCACAATCACCCTACCATTACACATTAGCGTAAGTGCGTATAACCCGAACGGGTAGTAAGACGTGGTGCTAATAATAATAATAATAATAATAATAATAATAATAATAATATCGTAAATTCACACTTAAATCACCAATGTTTACTTTGATTCCTAAACTAAAAGGCTAACTAGTCAATTTAGTGACTTTTTTTTCACATTTTGTTTCCCACATGCATTATAAATTAAACACGAAACAATAATAATTAATTTTTCTTTATGTATTATTTCAAAGATTGATAATATGATCTTGAAATGTGTTTGGATATACTTTTTAATTGTTTAAGTATGGATTTTGGTGTTAATATTTTTTCAAATAGTTTCACAATACAAATAAGTTCAGTCATGTTTCATAGTTACAACATTATCTTGATAGTATTTCAAAGTAATGTTTTGTGTATTTCCTTGATATTTTCTCTCTCACTCACAATTTCCGGCGTTGGTTCTCTCTCTCTCTCTTACACATTCTCTCTTTTACTTTCTCCTACACATGTCTTATACACTCCCACACACACTTTTTCTCATATACCCTCTCACAAACATTTCCTATCACACACACTTGTACACTATTTCACACACTCTACTTTAATTACTCAATACTTCCCACAAACTATCTTTTGCATACACTCTTTTTTATATAAACTCTTTCACACACATACACACTCTCACATTCTCTTACAAACTCTTTATCTCATACTTTCTTTTATACCCACTTTCTTTCCAATTGTATCCCTTTCACACACTCTCACTATCACTCGCTCACACGCTTCGATCACACTCACTCGATCACTCTTCATTTCTTACACCAACTCTTACACATTTTCTCCAAAACTTATTTTCTAAAACAAACAATCTCAATCTCCCCCTCACTCACACACTTACACTATCACACACTCAATTACTTAATCACTCTCTTTCTCTTTATATATCGTATATATAATTTTATAAGCCCATTTCTTGTACCCAATTGAAACTACGAGAAAATGGCTTAACCAATTTTGACAAACAAAAATTAATTTTGATTTCTGCAAAAAATAGTATCCTAAAACTAAAACTTAGTTTTCCTAGCTAGTTTTCCACCTTTCTCTTCTTTGTGTGCAGAGGTTCACCAGTACAATCATTCTTGGCTTACATCACCATGAAAACAATGATTTGTGTATGAATGTATATTGGTAAATAATACATTTCTCCTTGGTTAAAAATAATAACAACTCGATTCTTATTTTAATGGTTTGGTACAACAAATTGATGAAGAGCTGAACGAGGGGTTGTTTTTAATGCTCTCAACGTGGCGTGAAGTGGGAAAATTTACGCTGCAACGATCCACTAGTAGTACAGTAAAAATATTCAATTCTAACAAAGACAATATATTTTTGCTCTTCTGAAAGTTTAAAAAAATATTTAACTAAAGCCCGCATCGGTGATCACATGGTCTACTTTTCTTTAACCACGTTTCACTAAATAACCATTTTGGTTAAACTTGTATCGTCTATTATGTAAGCTAATAGACTTGGGGCGAGAAATGATAACTTTAAATGTGATGTGCACATATTTTAAAGGAAGGAGAGTAGGTAACCTTCTAGGGAACAACAATTCTAAGTAAAACTAGCTGATATTCAAGCCCCGATATTTCCTTCATCAGTAAACCAGACAAGATTATCTGGATATTTAGACTGCGTGACCACCGGCATGCTTCACATTGACTACTTTATTGCTCTTTAAACAAGATGTACCACCATTTTCTTACAAATAGACATACATGGCAGATAAAGTAACGTTGACTGGTTTCATGTATTCATACTTCAAGTCATGTAATTTTCCGCTGTAACTTTTAATATAATATAGATACATATATAATCACACTAATAATATAGTAGCATGCTATCAATATTTGCTTCAACGAAGTATGTTTTTATTTTCTTAAAGGTGCTTCAAATGTCCAATCACAAGTAAAATCAATGGAATATTTCGGTGACGGGGATATCTGAGTTTAAGGCCCAGATGGGCGAACTGAGCTTGTGTTTCCCAAATAATGTCCCCCTCTACTTCCACTCAAATACACACGATTCTATTTTACCCCTATATAGCCCATCAGTGTAAATATTTGTGTAGTAAGAACAGATAGCAAGGCACAGTGAACTAAAAACAAATTAAAGGGAACTATATTTTATTTTGCAAAACACTTGCAATCATAGACATATTTCTATATTTTCACTAACCCCTATTTTTCTAGGTTTTGTTGATGGAGGGGCCACCAAATGAAATACAAGAGCACTGGGGGACAAGACAAAAATTAAATTATCAAACAAAACGTCAGAATAAAAATGTATAATGCCATATATTTAGTAAGTGATATTTATTTTGAACATTTCTAACAGTCTAAACCTGAGATTTGTTAACATCTGATTGGTAATGACTTTTTTATATATGACTTGTGTCTAATGAGGAAATAAATACAGCATATTATTGATATTTAACTCTTAAACGCTAGGATGGGTGAACATTCACAGAGGTAAATTTCAAACAGCTGCCGAAAGTTAGCTGCACTGTCAACAAACTTGTTACTCAAGGTAGTTTACTACAATCCATCGATGAGTGAGACTGTGTTGTGAGTTGATCTTTGCTAGTTTTTTCGTTCTGTTCAAAGTGGTGTTGGGTCAAAATTCATTCATCCTAGCCATAGTGATAGTTATTTTACCATTTTATAAGTCTATAAAATATATATTTTTTAAATTAAGTGTTCTTTTTATTTATTTCATGAGTTTTGAGTGAAATTTGACTTTACTAACTTAGTTTAATCTTTCATTTCATATGAAAAGTGGACAAAATATTTTCAAAACATCATAAAGTTGAAATTTTGACTATAATTTTAGAAGAAGAACTAAATATAAAGAATTAGGACTTAAATGAAGAAAAGACTTCACGTTCGGTAGATCCTGTAGAAGATAATTTAGAGGAAGATATCGTAGAGGAGGATGAACAAGATGGCTTGGATTATGATGATCCATACAATGATGCGGATAATATTCATGATGACTCATCGTCACCAATTGATGAAGAAACTGAATCTGCCTCTAAGAAAACTAAAGCTGGAAGGCTTATCCCAAATTAAATCGAAAATTCTTCATCCGCAGCGACCAGAATATCTGCCGCAGCTGTTTCAGTACCAGTGAAGAAAAGAGGTAGATAAAAGGCACTTTTTGGAGCCAAACAAATTTGTCATTAGGGAACTAAACTGGTTAATCCAAACATCCTACAATTGAAAATTAAAACAATTTAAGGACAGCGAGTCAGCTCCTGGACGACCACAGAAAGAGTAAAAAAAGTAAGAATGCCAGAAAGAACATTCTGAGAACAGTTCCAAGCCCAGTTGGTGAAGGGCGATTGTGTTCCAGCGAGATAGCAAGTTGGTCTGTAATTTTCTATTAATAAATGATGGAGAAGATCGTGATATACACGAACCTAGAGATGGTCTTCCAAAGAGTTGATTAAAAAAGGGACTTGGCCTGGATTATTAATGTGCTAAATATCAGTCATTTATCTGTGGAGAACATAGAGAAATTTTTTGCAAATGATGCGAATAAATTGATAGTGATATGCAACTGTGAAAAGCAATAACAAGTTTTTAGTTTATTACTATTATTTTGTTGAGCTTTAAAAAAAATATTTAAAGGGCTCTAAGGAATATATTTTGAAAAAATTAACACTTTTTTAAATTTGATGAAAAAAAATGATGTCAAAAGTTTGTCAGTTAAAAGGCATTGAAATAATTTTTATTATTTTTAAAAGTTTAAAATGTTTTTAACTTAAACACTTGGACAGGTTTTCCCATCCGATAAAATTCCCTAATTTAAGTGAAGTGAAAAAAAAAATCCTAGCTAGAAAAAAATAAAATTTCAGGTTAAAATTCACCCATCCTAATATTAAGAGATGAAAAAGAGTTTCTAGTTTCTAACATTTCAAATTTTTGTATTATATGTGATCAACCCCCTTTAGTTCAATTTTATTTCTGAACTTCCTGGAATCCTGCGAGCCAATTGATAGGCTGCCAAGAGCCACCAGTGGTCCAAGGACTACACATTGAGAACCACTGAGTACTGTAGAATCTGACTCCCTACAGTCATCATCACTGGCGATGAGGGTAGTTTCATCACGTGCATTGTTTGATAGATCATTTATCGACTTTCTGCCGGTTGGCCGATTCTTGCCGCATTCGAATTGGTGCAGGCTTGCTACGCTTAGATACACTTCGTGACAACAAAGGAATTGTCTCATTGGTATTGCTTCAGTCTTTTGATCTATGTCTCCTTGGTTCGATTCCTAATTTTTTTCATAAAAGGTAAAAATAGTATTCCCCTTTCACAGTGAAGGATTAAAGGCTAGGGGACTGGTTGTTGTGTTTGTTCTAATAATATTATATTTAGCACCACGTCTTACTACCCGTTAGGGTTATACGCATTAAGTACTAATTACTCTATTGGATTAGGAATTGGGAAGGTTGAATTAGAGGAAGTGAACCCGCATTTGCGTGGAGGGAGAGTGGAAAACCATTTAGGAAAAACCACCCCCAGTTCACCCGACCGAGATTCGAACCTCGATCTCCCCGTACTCAGCGGTTGAGCTCAACACGACAAGCGCGTTAGCCAACTACGCCACCGAGGCGGGTTGTTTGTTCTAATGTTTTAAATATTTGACTTGACCAAAAAGTTTACTTTTGTTTTGTTAAATGTAAATTAATATGTCATTTTGATTAATTTATTGTTCTAATTTCAAATTTGCTAAGCAATATTTTCTATTAGGCATAGATTTAGGGTAATCAGAATTTTTTTTAATAACAAATAATTCTTCCTTTATTATTTTCAACATGTTACATGTGATGCATATGTACATAACTTGCACCTCTTGTGTATTTTCTCTTACACTTGGCTTGAAAGTCCAGCCGTAGTTGCAGTAGTTAGTGAGCATTTTTGGGCTCCATTTTCCTTGGTAGCACGTGCACCATGGTGGCTATATCCTGGTGGAAGCGTTCTTCATGTCGTTTACAAGCACCATGGTTGTTGGAGAAAAGGTTCTAACGTGAATCCAAGAAAGGCCTTTTAAGAGACATCCCAGTTTTCTGTTGTTCACAATGAACTCATAAGCTAGTCCCTATCTGTAGCTAACTACATTGTGGTTTCCAGGGAACTTCTTTGGCCTTTTTTGAAATGATCCCCAAATAGCCATATCATTTTCATTCAAATTACTTTCAAATGCAAAATAATTAATTAATTACCTTATTTGTTGACAAATAAATATACCCATCTTGATCTTCACATCACTTATTCTAGGAAACTTGTCTTTCACGAAAAGAAAACCTTGGACATTATGATCCATCATCTTGACAATACGTTATTAAGCCTAGGTTTATATTTGGTGGAGGAAACTTAATATACTCAGAGTTTACAAATGACTTGTGACAATATTTTTTTCGCAAAAAAATACATTTCAGCTCGGATCTTGGGTGAATCAGGGCTTTTGGCAAATAACGACATGTAGTAAATGAGCAGCTCAAGTCTTAAAACGTCAAGGAAGGGACTCGATGAAATTGGAAAACTCTTGTTTTATTATCTATGGAAACAATCAAAAAATAGTTCAATAAATTTAATTAATTGTCGCCAATGAGGGTAACCCAGTGGTTAGAGCATCGTTCCCTTCAGCCCATTATTTGAAATGTTATAAAAAGGGTTTGATATTCTGTTAACATCCACAAACCCAACCAAAACCATAAAAATAAATAATAAAATATTGAGGGCTTACTGGATAAAAAAAGCACCCCAAAAACATTTATAATATTCTATTTTGTCTTTGGATGTATAAAAGGAAATAATAAATCTAAACATGTACAGCACACATAAAAATAAATGGTACGGAACTCCGCACAGACTGTCTCGCTCTATTGTTTAAAAATTTAGATATTTAATCTAAACTCATAATATATGTGAAATAAAAGAACACACTAGTACACCCAAGCATACATTCCATTACAATCACGTTAAACATTTTTTGAGTCCTGGTTTTAAATTTTATAATTTTATTTTTGAAGAATTAATGTCCTCGTTTGTATGTTTGGACCAATAAAAAAGATCGATATTGGGTCCACAATGGTCAACACTTCGTATTAAAATTTCGACTTTCTGTTAAAATTTTAACATTTTATTAGATGTTGCACATCTTCAGGTCATCGCATTGCTATTAAATTCCTCATTTATAAATTTTGACCAATAAAAAATGTATTTATTGACTTGAATCTAAAATTAAGGAAATAGATAATTTTTGTACAAACACTTCTCCTTAGAGGTTAAAGGAAAAATAACAAACTTTTTGAGATACATATTTATATTATTTTAATTACTCAATGGCATTACTGAATTATTGCGTTAAAACTTAAGTAGTACCTCTTTCTTTACAACTAAAGCTGACAAAATTGTATTAATATATTTGCCAATATCTCAGAAACTATAGGTTTTATAAGAATATATTTTCTATAAAAGTTTTTTATTTTAATAGTACTAAAATTTTGCAATTATATGTTATTCAGTATCTCAAATAGTTGCGAAGATACAGAAATTTCCGCTTTTGTTATGTACCCTAAAATTTATTTTCATGGGAAAATGCGAATATTCATTTAATTTTTAATTTCAATCGACGCCTAGATAAGGATTCTAATCAAAATTGTTAGAGCTGATTTTTAGAAAATCGATTTTTTCCCTTTTCACTTTTTATTAATCTACTCTTAATTTTTAGGATTAAACAGACACACATACAGATGGCATTGCAAAAACAAAACATTTTTTAGGGCTTGGTGGGTAATGAGACGTTGGCATCCATCAACATTTAGGGTTAGATATTTTTTTACGGTCGCAATACTTTATCTTTAGTGTTAGAAAATTTAAAATATATATAATTGCGTATAGCTTGAAAATTATGATTCAAATAAAAGATTTGTATTATAAGTATACCTACATTTTCATCATAAGTTATTTGATATATCAAATAGTTTCAGAGCTAAGATAAAAAATATTAATTAAAGCATCAGACCTTAGCCCTAAAAGTAAATTTTTAAATATTGGGAGTAGCTATTTTGTTTAAAATATTTATAAATGTTTTGAAATGAAATTTAATCAAAATCTATAGAGCCGATTTTTAGAAAATCGGCCTTTTCTCTTTTTGCCCTTCAGTAAACTACCCTTAATTTTAGGGTTGGATATAAAATTCCAAAAATTACTCGGGGAAACCCTATGAAAACCCTATATACAAAGTTTTAGCCCGATCTGTGGTACAGACAGACAGATGGAAATTCAAAAAACCCTTTTTTCAGATTCGGGGAGAAGAGGTGTTTGAGGAAGACTATATAATATTTTCATATAAATGTATATATATTAGCCTGATATATATTTATTTAGATAAAGCTTATATATATCAAGCTGATACGAATATTTATATATATACATCAATCTGATATGTATATATATAGTCTTCCTTAAACACTTCTTCTCCAAGCACGATGACCTAGTTCAGTGAGGTCCATCTTGTGGCCCACGGGCCAAATGTGGCAACCGATCAATAAAAAGATGTAATTCACAATATCTTGGAGATTAATTAAAGAGAAATCCTTGATGGTAGATGTGAAATAGCTAGTGATTCAAATAACAATATATTTTAAAAGATCATAATTGAATTTTTATCATTCATTTATTTGATAGATAAAAATATGTAAAAATATATATTGATGATCAGATTTGGCCGTTAAGATGAAACACGTTTGACAACCCTGACCTATTATATTGAAATGACTTGGACTCACTACTAGAGGTCCTGGAAAAGCAGTATAATCCTGAATAATTGTAACTTATCATATAATCTTTAGAGATTAGTTATAAGCCAGTCCTATTTCACAAACACGAATGGCCATCAAGCCCCCTTTAATCTGATAAATCATAGAGTTCTCGTGAATATACTAGTATACTAAAATCACTTACCTGTCGTATGGACTTCCAAAAATGCAATAATATACTTCCAGGCTTAGAACAGTACCAACTAGATAATTTTTCACTATACTAGTCGTCATTTGTCATACTAGGGATTGAAACCCCTTTCCCATCAAGACTACATTCATAGATTAACGTTGTCAGCTTATCAGAGTGATCTTATGTTATCAAAAAGTCAAGCTGATATATATATATATATATATCAGTTTGACTTATGTTGACTCATCTTGACTCATTGATGATATATATATATATATCAGCTTGACTTTTTGATAGCTAATTCTTATTGATTAATTTAGATTCAATAGAAGCCGTACTTTCTAAAACCTCTGTTTTTTCTTCTTAATAACCCGCTAGTTCAGTCCGGAACTCGACACCACTAATATTGTCTCCTTCTATATCTGAGTTCAATGTTTCTGGCAGTACTGTAATGGAAAGTTCTGGAGTGTGGCGCACATGCCTTATAATTGAGGTTATTTAGAACATCTAACATTATGTCTATTCCTGGTTGTTTCGGAGATTTGTGTCATGAAAAAATAGCAGTTTATGGCGTGGCCCTTGGGTTCTCCCAAAACCATAAAAACTGAAAATTCTATGTGATGACATCGTTTTCAGTCAGCCACTAAACAGCATAAATGAGAAGGCCAAGTTTTATCCTGATCATCTATTTTAGAGCCAAAATGGAGTTCATACGGCTTTCTTTTTAGTGGAGATATATCTTTCCTTCGACTCTTCAAAGTTAATTTAATGTTTTGATGATTAACACAATTACGATAAATAGTTAATATATAATACGTGAACACTCACTATACAGACACATAAAAAGCCCAATAAGAAACAGATACTAACACTTGCAGCCACCAAACTGCCAAATGTCACACACATGATAGCTCACACACAACTGAGCTTTTAAAAGGTTTGACTCAGACTTTATGACAATCTCATTACGTTTTGTTTGCCTACCTTCATGCATATTCACATTACAAAATTTGATTAAGCTGTCTCTTCTCTAAATGGAACTGAGAGTAAAGATTCATATATTTATGAGTCATAAACTTTGACATTCTTCATATTTTGTAATGTGTGAGTAAATAATGACTAATAGCATAGGGCAAATAAATATAAGTTTTGTTGTCACTCTTGTGATATCAGTAAATATAACAAAATCATAAAAATTAAATGATATTTTCAAATATGCATTAAATGATATTTTCTCATGCTCCTATTTTGAAATCAATTTCTGCATCCACTGCTGGCCTGCTAGGCCTATCGTAGTTTCACCAGAGCCCCGTCAGTCTGTCACTTTTCAAGGTTCCTGCAGGGCCTTCACAGCTACCGAAGCAGTCACGGGGCACACATAGTCCCCACTGTTCTTCACCCCATAGACACTCCCCAACTTCGTGCTGTTGCCCGTCTCCCTCGACGTGGATGAGGGGTTGGAATGTTGGGAGGCCTGGTGGAAGGAGAGGGATGGCGGGCGGAAAGGAGGCGGTGGAGAGGCTTATGTTCCAAACAGACCCAGTCAGATGGAAAACAAGATAGGTATATTACAAACAAATTGAGGCTTAGAGAGAAATTCTAGATCCATTTTCACGATCAGCAAATAAAATACATAAGAAACAGCCGAAATTATTCAATTAACAAAATCATTGTTTACTAGTAATATACAGAGTGTACTATTATTACTGGGCAGTAGGTTATCACGTACCAAGCTGCAGTTATTCCTTTAACAAACATTGGAAATGTCCCCCGCAAGCTTGAAGACATGTCTGGACACGCCATCTCATATCACATGAGTATGCGTGTCCATACATGTCTTCAGGTTCATGGGAGGCATTTCAGACATTTATTTTAGGAATAACTTCAATGAGATACGAGATACTGCAGAGTAACTTTTAGAAAATCATGTCTAAGTACACGACTTATATATTTAAATAAATATAGAGCGGGGATTAAACCCAGCCGCCAGACCGTTAATCCATCACTGTGAAAGGGAAAATCTCAAGTTCACCAATATAAATTTACTGGTCATGTCAGGAATCGAGTGCGGGACCCTAAGCTGAGTAGGCAGATATGCTACGAAATTTGATAAGTTATCAGACTTTTGAATATTTAATTTGTTTTGTGATGATGTAAGTAGTTGGTTAAGGATGTGCACACTCTATATCCCTAAA
The DNA here is from genome assembly GCA_902141375.1 of Timema poppense. Taxonomy (NCBI): domain Eukaryota; kingdom Metazoa; phylum Arthropoda; class Insecta; order Phasmatodea; family Timematidae; genus Timema; species Timema poppense. Next base: position 11,472 of record CABFOV010000817.1, on the reverse strand, counting down.
AGTTTCACACTTTTGTTCACGCGTTCTAGGGCGGGAGGTTCTCGATATACAGTGTTATCTGTAACTAGGAGGTTAAGGTTTGAATCTCGGCCTGGTGCAATAGGGTAGTGGGGGTTCCGTATATTATGTTTCCCTAGAGGGCTTACAAAAACTCTCTCCACAAAATTCTCCCCCATAGCACCACTTAATTGGATCCTTTAGTAACCTTGATGGTTGACAAACTATAGTATCCAACACTTATAGTAGTTGAATGTGTAGTGCTGTGGTCTTGTTTCAGTAACCTTGATGGTTGATGGTTGACAAACTATAGTATCCAACACTTATAGCAGTTGAATATGTTGCTGTGGTCTTGTTTCAGTAACCTTGATGGTTGATGGTTGAAAAACTATAGTATCCAACACTTATAGTAGTTGAATGTGTAGTGCTGTGTTCTTGTTTCAGTAATCTTGATGGTTGACAAACTATAGTATCCAACACTTATAGCAGTTGAATGTGTTGCTGTGGTCTTGTTTTGGTAGCCTTGTTGGTTGACAGACTATAGTATCGAACACTTATAGTAGTTGAAT